>CM076580.1:399559880-399824880 GCA_034641835.2 Pinus albicaulis | reverse complement strand
AGATTTAATGTGTTTTTGAACTTTGAGACCATACAAGGCCCAAGGTAAAAATATCTAAAAGTGACTCACTGTAACAATAACTCCTAACTTAACTTCTGAGCTAAATTCTGGAAATATTTGACTTTAAGGCTTTCTCAATAACTTTTACAATAACAATTATACTGCTTAAAATATCTCTAACTATTTGTAATAACTACTAATGTTTTATTGAAAGAAACCATGTTGTAGGTGTCTAGACGTCCTTCCGAAGAAGTAAATGCAGTGACCTGATCATTCGAATCTGCCTTTATTTTTTATCTGCCTTTGTTTTATCTCTAGAAATATGTTTTAAGCCTTTAAACTTGGATTTACCTTAACTCTTCCCTAATCTTCTTTATCTATGCTTTTCCTTTGATTTTTCCTTTATCTTTGATCCATGACTAACCGTTCTAATTTTTCCTTTTTTGACCTCTGCTTTAACTTTTAATCCTTTAATATTTGCTTATGTCTTCATCACCCTTAACCTTTGTTTTGTGGCTAATCTATTTTATTTTTCCTTTGATCTATGTTTAGTCCTTTAATATTTACCATCATGGTCTTCTGATTGTTTCATCTTTTCACTGTGTTTCTGTCTTTATTTTCTGTGCCGGGAGGTATTTTCTGTTTGTCAAAGGGTTTTAATAACCACCAAGGATCATGATTCATCGGTGATTAAGCTTAATATTTTTCCTTTGGTCATTTAAATGAAATTAGCACACTGGATCGTCACCCAGATCACTTAATTAAATAGCTTTGGATCTCTAGAAATAATTTCTTACATTTTTGCAATGAAAATTGCACATAAAACACACAAATTAAGTTAAAAACCTACACTGGGGAGCTTTTCTGCATTTATTGGGGGTTTTATCAGGCTTTGGAGTGCTTTTTAGAGGTTCATGGTGGAGGAGGGTTTCATCACAAAGGAAAAAACCTTTGGGAAGTTTGAATGGAGACGGTGGTATTTGATTTTGGCGCGAAGAGGGGAAGTGGTTTTCGGGAGTGGTGGAGGTGGTTTTCACACGATCAAGGAGGTGGTAATGTTTTTGGGCGGAGGTGTGTAATTCCATACATTGAGTTCCGCATGGCGGATGGGACCCGTGGTAAAACCTCTTATATCGTGTGTTTTAAAAATGTTATCCGCGATGTACATAAAACTGCGATGAGGGCTGTGGGCCGTTGGATCTCAGGGAATGACATCGACGGTGGTCGGGTGCTTTGTGAGTGGCGGGTAGGTTAAGAAGGAGTGGCATCTGAGGGACAGGTGGCGGGTTTCAAACGAGGCATGGGTTTTAATGAAAAGCGAGGCTCGGTGGGTTAAATAAATCGACGAATGTGCCTTTTTATAAGGTAAAAGGAAGGATTTATGAAGGGTTTTATCAAAAGAGCGGAGGTTAAAATAAAATTTAAAGCGAGGGCTTTAATTTTATAAAGGGGTTGGGTTTATATTAATAAAAATAGATTTTTAGCATAAAAGGTGGGTCCCGACAGTTTATATTTTGATTAAAAACAATGTAAAAGAATATCCTTTACATTGTTTTGATGAGATAAGGGAAAAAGATGAAGGAAAGGGGGTTTATGGGTTTTTAGGAATGAAAGTGGATGTTAAGTGGGGGGAAATGAGGAAATGAAACTGGTGATAGGCAAGAAGGGTGAAAATGAGAGAAATAAGCCCATGATGAGTCTTTTAAGAGCAGTAAGGTGGGTTTTAAAAGGTAAATTGAGAGATAGTGGAAAAAGGTAAACTGAGAGGCAGTGAGATTTCTAAAGATAGCTAATAAGCAAGGAATGCTATCTTTAGCTGCTTGTGGAAAATCCATAGTCACCTAGTGATACTGTGAATATAGGAGACTAACAGTGGCTCTAGCTGGGGAGGGCAGCTCCTTCAGGAGGTGTCAAGAACCTTAGAGATAAAATCTCTGGAATTTGTAGACCAGTGCCTTGATTGTACTTCGCAGTTTCCTCTTTCTTCATAGCTTAACTTTTTTTTGTTCTTTGAAGCTATGATGTCCAAAAATCTGGAAAACATGATTGCTTCAACTCAACTCTACCTACCCATCATACTTTTCTAGCATTCTTTCTTCATTTGGGTGCATTTGGATTGGTCAGCCCTTGACATCGTTTTTCTTTTGAAAACAGGAAACTAAGTATTTCTACACTTATATCATCCAAAAGCTCAGATTAAACTGATGACCTCTTTATTCTCTACCTAATCTACTTATCTGTCAATTTTAACAGTTTGAAATATTTTCATTCTCTAATCTATTAACATAAAATTGAAAACATGATCAAATCAAGATTAAGAAGTTTGATTTTTCATGAGCTGTGGCATTTTGGACAAGCTGCACATAGATTTTATTTTGTAGAAAGTAAAACCAAAACTGAAGGCTAAAATTTCGACTTTACGATGCTTCCCTCTCTTCTCTTTGGTTTAGATTTGTTCTTTGGAACCAATATATTTTCCTAATCTAATCTACTGATAAGCCAAGTTTAAACAATTTGGAAAATATTTATTTCTAACTTATCAACAAAAATTTAAACCTTGTTTAATCACGATTAGGTTGTATTACTAAACAAGACATTCTCCTCAAATTAGTGGCATTTGGACTTGCACACTTTCAGAAATATTCTGTTTTGGTATGGGGCTTTACCTTTTCTTTTTATCTGCCCTCTTTTCTTCTTTTCTTTGTGTTTTTGCGTTTCATTTTTCTTTTATTTTATCCAAGCAGTGTTATAAACACTGTTACCGATGAAATAGGTGACTGCACTGGTACCTACTTTTTGAGGTAGCAAGAAAAACACCCGATTTTGAGAAAGTGGTGGTGCAGAATCACAAAAAAAAATTGGAGCATGTTTTTGGCACTTTAATTTTTATTTTTTTTTATGTGATGTTTTTAATGTCGATTTTGAATAGTGGTGGTGTATCATCACCAATGTTTTTTTATAGGATTGATTTCACACTATATATTTTCTAATGTCTTCTTCTTCCATGAGATGTTTATTTTTAAGTGCATTGATGTACTTTTGTTTTAAAAGAAAAAAATTATTTTAAAAAAAAATAAAAACTTGCAATGATATCTTCACTTTTTCACATAGATAAAAGATGGAAAAAGGGTCAATATTCTATATTTTATATTTTCTACATGTTTATGTATTGTTAAATAATTTTTCAATGCACATCAAATAATTATCGCTAAAAAACCAATATTTTGAACCATATGTTAAAAAAATACAAATTTTCAATATAAATAAAATGCAAAAAATACATTTTTAGAGACTTTTTCTTGAAAAAAACATGTTAAATAAACTAATTTTTTGGGAGAATTTTAACAAAAAAACCTAAGAAAATAACATTTTTATTGAATTTTATGTCAAAACATAATAGAAATCACATGTTTTTTGCAAAAAATAACAGTTTTTCTCATAAAATATCAAAATCTAAACATTACAAGTAAAATTGATTAATAAATCTCAAAAATGAGCTTTGTTTGCAAGCATAACTTAAACATCATCAACAATATCAACTAATACATCTTCAACATCATCTAGAACAACATTGATGGCTTCTTCCACAACATTTTCTTCTTCATTTTGATCATTGTCGTCTTCTAATGGATCTTTCATGTCTGTAAAGGGTGAAATCGCGAAGTTGGGAAACACTTTTTGGCGGACAGCTAGAATTTGGGAGAAATTTTTAATTTCTCGTCCGAGAAAACAATCAACTCTATTTCTCGACCGAGAGTTTTAAAAACTCTCATCCGAGAGTTTTATTGGGTTTAACCGGAGTTAAAAATCTCTCGGACGAGAGTTATGCATTTTCTCGTCCGAGATTTTTATTGACGGAAACTCTCGGGAAGACTTTCGGACGAGAGTTAAAAAAACTCTCGGATGAGAGTTAAAAAAACTCTCGTATGAGAGTTTAAAAAGCTCTCGTATGAGAGTTTAAAAAGCTCTCGTATGAGAGTTTTAAAAGCTCTCGTATGAGAGTTTTAAAATCTCTCGTATGAGAGTTTTAAAAACTCTCGTATGAGAGTTTTAAAAACTCTCGTCCGAGAGTTTTATTCCTATAATAAAACGCCAAAATTATTAAGTTGTTAGAATTGGTACTTTATTTTATATAAAACTCTTGGTACTTTAGAATTGGTACTTTATATAATTTTAATAGTACTTTATTAAAATTAAGAAATGATAAAAAATAATAAAATTATAATTTTATTTTAAATTATTTTATTATTATTAATGATAAAAAATACATGAAGACTTAATTAAATAAAATTTGTTACAATATTTTTTAATATCAATGTTATATAAAAAACTAAAAATATTTTATATAAAACTAATTGATATATTAACATAAATAAAATAAAATTCTAAAACATCAATCAAAATAAAAACAACTATATATAATTTATATAATATTTTTTTTGAAATTAATGAATAAATTTAAATTTAAAAAAAAATTGACTAAATGTAATGAGGTGATAAAGGAGACAATGCATAGCACCTTAATATCGTTATAAATTCTTGGAAATCTCGAGAAATTTTTGAAGTGAGATGAGCTTCTTGGAATGGGTCACTTTATCTTCCACTTCAGTTTCACACGATTAACTTGAAAGGAAGTCTATTTTCCTAGGTAAGGATGTAAGGGAATAAACAATATTATTTGAGCATTGAGTGAGATGCCCTTCTTGGAATGGGTCCTCTTATATTCCACTTTAGTTTCACAAGATTAAATTGAAATGAAGTTTATTTTCCTAGGTATGGATGTAAGGGGATAAAGAATATTATCCGAAAAGGAAATGAATGTTAAGTGTGACATTCCAAGCAAAAGTGTATGGGATTGAAGAATTATGTTATTGCAGAAAAATAACCCTTGACCCATAACCCTTGACCCCTTAAAACCTAATTCCTAACCCCTAAACCCTTAACCCCCTAAACCTTAAACCTCTAAACCCTTAACCCCTAACCCATTTACCCCCATTAAACCTCTAAATCCCTAACCCATTTAACCCCTAAACCCTAAACCTCTAAACCCTTAACGCCTACCCCTAACACGTTAACCCTTAACCCATTTAAGCACCTAAACCCCAAAACACCTAACTCCTAACCCCTAAAATCCTTAACTGCTAAATCCCCTAACCCCCTAAACCTCTAAACCAATCCTAACCCATTTAACCCCCTAAACCTCAAAACCCATAACCCCTTAAACCCTAATTCCCAACCCATAACCCTTGACCCCTTAAACCCTATTTCCTAACCCCTAAACCCTTAACCCCTAACCGCTTAAACCCTAATTCCCAACCCCTAACCAATTCAACACCCTAAACCCCTAAAAACCTAACCCATTTAAGTGTTTATTCCATTTAACCCCAAAAACCCTAACCCTTAACCCCTAAAATCCTTCACTGCTAAATCCCCTAACCCCCTAAACCTCTAAACCTGTAACCCATTTAACCCCCTAAACCCTAAACCTCTAAACCCTTAACCCCTAACCCCTTAAACCCTAGTTCCCAACCACTAACCAATTCAACACCCTAAACCCCAAAAAACCTAACCCATTTAACGCCATTAACCCCTAACTTCTAACCCCTAAAATCCTTAACTGCTAAATCCCCTAACCCCCTAAACCTCTAAACCAACCCTAACCCATTTAACCCCCTAAAACCTAAACCTATAACCCCTTAAACCCTAATTCCCAACCCATAAGCCATTCAACCCCTTAAACACCTAAACCTCTAACCCATTAACCCTTGACCCCTTAAACACTAATTCCTAACTCCAAACCGATTTAACCCCTAAACCCTAAACCTCTAAACCCTTAACCCCTAACCCATTTACCCCCACTAAACCTCTAAACCCCTAACCCATTTAACCCCTAAACGCTAAACCTCTAAACCCTTAACCCTAACCCATTTACCCCCACTAAACCTCTAAACCCCTAAATTCTAAACCTCTAAACCCTTAACCCTTACCCGTAACTCGTTAACCCCTAACCCATTTAATCCCATAAACCCCAAAACCCCTAACCCCTTAAACCCTAATTCCCAACCAATAACCCTTGACCCCTTAACCCTTGACCCCTTAAACCCTAATTCCTAACCCCTAAACCCTTAACCCCTAACCCCTTAAACCCTAATTCCCAACCCCTAACCAATTCAACAATGTAAACCCCTAAAAACCTAACCCATTTAAGCGTGGATTCCATTTAACCCCCGAAACCCTAACCCCTAACCCCCTAAACCTCTAAACCTGTAACCCATTTAACCCCCTAAACCCTAAACCTCTAAACCCTTAACCCCTAACCCCTAAAACCCGAATTCCCAACCCCTAACCAATTAGACACCCTAAACCCCTAAAAACCTAACCCATTTAACCCCATTAACCACTAACTTCTAACTAAAATCATACTTCGTCCTAACCCCTAAACCTCTAAACATAGCAATACCATTAACCCCTAAACCCTAAACCTCTACACTAATCCCCAACCCCTAAACCTCTAAACAAACCTAACCCATTTAACCCTGACGAGCACACCATAACTTTATAAACCCTAATTTCCAACCCATAACCATTCAACCCCCTTAAACACAAGCATCTAACCCCTTAACCCTTGACCCTTAAACCTAATTCCTAACCCTAACCCATTTAACCCCCTAAACCCCTAAACATAAACCCTTAACCCATACCCCCTAACCGTAAACCCTAACTTCTAACCCCTAAAATCCTTAACTGCTAAATCCCCTAACCCCCTAAACCTATAAACCAACCCTAACCAATTTAACCCCCTAAACCTTAAACCTATAACCCCTTAAACCCTAATTCCCAACCCATAGCCCATTCAACACCTTAAACACCTAAACCTCTAACCCCTTAACCCTTGACCCCTTAAACCCTAATCCCTAATGCCTAACCCATTTAACCTCTTAAACCCTAAACCTCTAAACCCTTAACCCTTAACCCATTTACCCCCACTAAACCTCTAAACCCCTAACCCATTTAACCCCTAAACCCTAAACCTCCGAACCCTTAACCCTTACCCCTAACCCATTAGCCCCTAACCCATTTAAGCCCCTAAACCCCAAAACCCCTAACCAATTCAACACCTTAAACCCCTAAAAACCTAACCCATTTAAGTGTGGATTCCATTTAACCCCAAAAACCCTAACCCCCAACCCCTAAAATCCTTCACTGCTAAATACCCTAACCCCCTAAACCTCTAAACTAACCCTAACCCATTTAACCCCCTAAACCCAAAACCTGCTCTAAACCCTCATACTTCTTGTAAACCTAATTCCCAACCCATAACCCTTGACCCTTAAACCCTACCCCTAACCCATTAACCCCTAAACCATTTAAGCCCCTAAACCCCAAAACCCCTAAAAACGTAACCCATTTACCCCCACTAAACCTCCAAACCCCTAACCCATTTAACCCATAAACCCTAAACAACTAAACCCTTAAACCTACCCCTAACACCAGTAACCCCCTAACTTATTTAAGCCCCTAACGCCAAAACCTCTAACCAATTCAACTTTACCTTAAACTAAAAACCTAACCCATTTAAGTGTAGTTATTAACTCAAAACCTAACCCCTAAACCTATAAACCCTTAACCCCTACCCCTAACTCATTAACCCCTAACCCATTTAAGCCCCTAAACCCCAAAACCGCTAACCAATTCAACACCATAAACCCCAAAAAACCTAACCCATTTAAGTGTGGATTCCATTTAACCCCCAAAACCCTAACCCCCAACCCCTAAAATCCTTCACTACTAAATCCCCTAACTCCCTAAACCTCTAAACCTATAACCCATTTAACCCCCTAAACCCTAAACCTCTAAACCCATAACCCCTAACCCCTTAAACCCCAATTCCCAACCCCTGTTGACCCCTTAAACCTAATTTCCTAACCTAAACCTTAACCCCTAAACCTAAACCTCTAAACCCTTAACCCTAACCCATTTACCCCAACTAAACCTCTAAACCCCTAATGCATTTAACCCCTAAACCCTAAACCTCTAAACCCTTAACCCCTACCCCTAACCCGTTAACCCCTAACCCATTTAAGCCCCTAACCCCTTAAACCCTAATTCCCAACCCATAACCCTTGACCTCTTAAACCCAAGTCCTAACCCCTAACCACTTAAACCCTAATTCCCAACCCCTAACCAATTCAACACCCTAAACCCCTAAAAACCTAACCCATTTAAGTGTGGATTCAATTTAACCCCCAAAACCCTAACCCCTAACCCCTAAAATCCTTCACTGCTAAATCCCCTAAACCCCTAAACCTCTAAACCTGTAACCCATTTAACCCCCTAAACCCTAAACCTCTAAACCGTTAACCCCTAACCCCTTAAACCCTAATTCCCAACCCCTAGCCAATTCAACACCCTAAACCCCTAAAAACCTAACCCATTTAAGTGTGGATTCCATTTAACCCCCAAAACCCTAACCCCTAAAATCCTTCGCTGCTAAATCCCCTAACCCCTAAACCTATAAACCTATAACCCATTTAACCTCTAAACCCTAAACCTCTAAACCCTTAACCCCTAACCCCTTAAACCCTAATTCCCAATCCCTAACCAATTC
The DNA here is from genome assembly GCA_034641835.2 of Pinus albicaulis. Lineage (NCBI taxonomy): Eukaryota > Viridiplantae > Streptophyta > Pinopsida > Pinales > Pinaceae > Pinus > Pinus albicaulis. Next base: position 399,816,272 of record CM076580.1, on the reverse strand, counting down.
AACACCCAAAACCCCTAAAAACCTAACCCATTTAACCCCATTAACAACTAACTTCTAACCCATAAAATCCTTAATTGCTAAATCCCCTAAACCCCTAAACCTCTAAACCAACCCTAACCATTTAACCCCCTAAACCCTAAACCTATAACCCCTTAAACCCTAATTCCCAACCCATAACCCATTCAACCCCTTAAACACCTAAACCTCTAACCCCTTAACCCTTGACCCCTTAAACCCTAATTCCTAACCCCTAACCCATTTAACCCCCTAAACCCTAAACCTCCAAACCCTTAACCCCTACCCCTAACCCGTTAAACCCTAACTTATAACCCCTAAAATCCTTAACTGCTAAATCCCCTAACCCCGTAAACCTCTAAACCAACCCTAACCCATTTAATCCCCTAAACCCTAAACCTGTAACACCTTAAACCCTAATTCCCAACCCATAACCCATTCAACCCCTTAAACACCTAAACCTCTAACCCCTTAACCCTTGACCCCTTAAACCCGAATTCCTAACTCCTAAACCATTTAACCCCCTAAACCCTAAACCTCTAAACCCTTAACCCCTAACCCATTTACCCCCACTAAACCTCTAAACCCCTAACCCATTTAACCCCTAAACACTAAACCTCTAAACTCTTAACCTCTACCCCTAACCCGTTAACCCCTAACCGATTTAAGCCCCTAAGCCCCTAAACCCCTAACTAATTAAACACCCTAAACCCCTAAAAACCTAACCCATTTAAGTGTGGATTCCATTTAACCCCCAAAACCCTAACCTCCAACCCCTAAAATCCTTCACTGCTAAATCCCCTAACCCCCTAAACCTCTAAACATGTAACCCATATAACCCCCTAAACCCTAAACCTCTAAACCCTTAACCCCTAACCCCTTAAACCCTAATTCCCAACCCATAACCCTTGACCCCTTAAACTGTAATTCCTAACCCCTAAACCCTTAACCCCCTAAACCCTAAACCTCTAAACCCTTAACCCATAACCCATTTACCCCCACTAAACCTCTAAACCCCTAACCCATTTAACCCTTAAACCCTAAACATCTAAACCCTTAACCCCTACCCCTAACCCATTTAAGCCCCTAAACCCCAAAACCCCTAACCAATTCAACACCCTAAACACTTAAAAATCTAACCCATTTAAGTGTGGATTCGATTTAACCCCCAAAACCCTAACCCCTAACCCCTAAAATCCTTCACTACTAAATCCCCTAAACCCCTAAACCTCTAAACCTGTAACCCATTTAACCCCTTAAACCCTAAACCTCTAAACCCTTAACCCCTAACCCCTAAAACCCTAATTCCAAATCACTAACCAATTCAACACCCTAAACCCCTAAAAACCTAACCCATTTAACTCCATTAACCCCTAACTTCTAACCTCTAAAATCCTTAACTGCTAAATCCCCTAACCCCCTAAACCTATAACCCCTTAAACCCTAATTCCCAACCCATAACCCATTCAACCCCTTAAACACCTAAACCTCTAACCCCTTAAACCCTAATTCCTAACCCCTAACCCATTTAACCCCATAAACCCTAAACCTCTAAACCCTTAACCCCTACCCCTAACCCGTTAACCCCTAACTTCTAACCCCTAAAATCCTTAACTGCTAAATCCCCTAACCCCCTAAACCTCTAAACCAACCTTAACCAATTTAACCCCATAAACCCTAAACCTATAACCCCTTAAACCCTAATTCTCAACCCATAACCCATTCAACCCCTTAAAAACCTAAACCTCTAACCCCTTAACCCTTGACCCCCTAAACCCTAATTTTTAACCCCTAACCCATTTAACCTCCTAAACCCTAAACCTCTAAACCCTTAACCCCTAACCCATTTACCCCCACTAAACCTCTAAACCCCTAACCCATTTAACCCCTAAACCCTAAACCTCTGAACCCTTAACCCCTACCCCTAACCCGTTAACCCTTAACCCATTTAAGCCCCTAAACCCCAAAACCCCTAACCAATTCAACACCCTAAACCCCTAAAAACCTTACCCATTTAAGTGTGGATTCCATTTAACCCCCAAAACCCTAACCCCCAACCCCTAAAATCCTTCACTGCTAAATCCCCTAACCCACTAAACCTCTAAACCTGTAACCCATATAACCCCCTAAACCCTAAACCTCTAAACCCTTAACCCCTAACCACTTAAGCCCTAATTCCCAACCCATAACCCTTGACATCTTAAACCGTAATTCCTAACCCCTAAACCCAAAACCTCTAAAGCCTTAACCCCTAACCCATTTACCCCCACTAAACCTCTAAACCCCTAACCCATTTAACCCTCAAACCATAAACCTCTAAACCCTTAACCCCTACCCCTAACCCATTAACCCCTTACCCATTTAAGCCCCTAAACCCCAAAACCCCTAACCAATTCAACACACTAAACCCCTAAAAACCTAACCCATTTAAGTGTGGATTCCATTTAACCTCCAAAACCCTAACCCGTAACCCCTAAAATCCTTCACTGCTAAATCCCCTAACCCCCTAAACCTCTAAACCTGTAACCCATTTAAGCCCCTAAACCCCAAAACCCCTAACCAATTAAACACCCTAAACCCTTAAAAACCTAACTCATTTAAGCGTGGATTCCATTTAACCCCCAAAACCCTAACCCCTAAAATCCTTCGCTGTTAAATCCTCTAACCGCCTAAACCTCTAAACCTATAACCCATTCAACCCCCTAAACCCTAAACCTCTAAACCCTTAACCCCTAACCCCTTAAACCATAATTCCCAACCCATAACCCTTGACCCCTTAAACCCTAATTCCTAATCCCCAAACCCTTAACCCCCTAAACCCTAAACCTCTAAACCCTTAAGCCCTAACCCATTTACCCCTACTAAACCTCTAAACCCCTAACCCATTTAACCCCTAAACCCTAAACCTCTAAACCCTTAACCCCTACCCCTAACCCATTTAAGTCCCTAAACCCCAAAACCCCTAACCCCTTAAACCCTAATTCCCAACCCATAACCCTTTAACCCCTTAAACCCTAATTCCCAACCCCTAACCAATTTAACACCCTAAACCCCTAAAATCCTAACCCATTTAAGTGTGGATTCCTTTTAACCCCCAAAACCCTAACCCCTAACCCCTAAAATCCTTCACTGCTAAATCCCCTAACCCCCTAAACCTCTAAACCTGTAACCCATTTAACCCCCTAAACCTCTAAACCCTTAACCCCGAACCCCTTAAACCCTAATTCCCAACCCCTAACCAATTCAACACCCTAAACCCCTAAAATCCTAACCCATTTAAGTGTGGATTCCATTTAACCCCCAAAATCCTAACCCCTAACCCCTAAAATCCTTCACTGCTAAATCCCCTAACCCCCTAAACCTCTAAACCTGTAACCCATTTAACCCCCTAAACCCTAAACGTCTAAACTCTTAACCCCTAACCAATTCAACACCCTAAACCCCTAAAATCCTAACCCATTTAACCCCATTAACCCCTAGCTTCTAACCTCTAAAATCCTTAACTGCTAAATCCCCTAACCCCCTAAATCTCTAAACCAACCCTAACCCATTTAACCCCCTAAACCCTAAACCTATAACCCCTTAAACCTTAATTCCCAACTCATAACCCATTCAACCCCTTAAACACCTAAACCTCTAACCCCTTAACCCTTGAGCCCTTAAACCCTAATTCCTAACCCCTAACCCATTTAACCCCCTAAACCCTAAACCTCTAAACCCTTAACCCCTACCCCTAACTCGTTAACCCCTAACCTATTTAAGCCCCTAAACCCCAAAACCCCTAACCCATTTGACCCCTTAAACCCTAAACATGTAAACCCCTAACATATAAACCCCTAAACCCTAAACATATAAAACCTTAAACATATAAACCCCTAACATATAAACTCCTTTATAGTCATTAGAAAGCTAGTCGTTATTGATTTAGTTATTTAATTAGTTGTTAAGGAGATTAAATAATTATTAGTTAATTAGTTATTAGGGGATTCTTTAAGTATTCAAGAAAAATTAAAAAGGTTAAAGATAATATTAAATTACTTATTAAAAATATTTAATTAAAAACAATTTAATTATTAAAATATTTCAATATTTTTATAAATATTATAATTATTTTAGTAACTATTTAGATTAACTAAAAAGTATTACAAATTCATATCTAAAAAGAGGGAAATAAATATCTTAAATTAGATAAAAAGGATAAAGAAAGAAGAGAAAATTACCCTAAACATATAAAACCGTAAACATATAAACCCCTAAGACTTTTGATTAAAACATTTAATAAAACTCTCGGCTGAGAGTTTTCTAAACTCTTGGCCTAGAGTTTTCTAAACTCTCGTCCTAGAGTTTTCAAAACTCTCGTCCTAGAGTTTTCTAAACTCTCGGCTGAGAGTTTCATCGGGTAAAATCTCGAGCGCAAATTGTTGTCCGAGAGTTTTTTAAACTTTCGGCCGAGAGTTTGGCTGCGTGGTTAAATGTAACTTTAGGTGGGTTAAACTCTCGGTCGAGAGTTTTATAAATTTCTCGTCCGAGACATTATCCCGGCCGAGAGTTTTTGGTCAACGAAAAACCCAGAAAATTCTGTAGTTTTCAGGAACCTACAACTTTGGAGGGGTGGAACACCTACAAAAACAAAATGTTATATGTCGAACCAAGTACCATTAGATTCATCTCTGAATCTAGTTTTTGATGATATGAGATTTGTGGAGTTTCATTAAAAAATTCAATTTTTTATTAATTTTTTACTAAACTGTGTCACTGTGGAATTTCATTGTTCGAAAAATTGCACTGAATGAAAATTCAATAACTTTCAAATGAGGACACCACAAAATTAGAAAAAAATCATATTGCACTTCCGCTCCCTGTCTACTTCAAAAGGGTACTCTCATTTTTCTTATTGACAATCACACTGAGAATAAAATCGAAGGATCATAAAATGTACTAAAACATCACTGTTTTTTTGTCTTTGTCCATTTCAAAAAATAATAAAAAAAAGTGATTTAATCTGAAAATTACCGAAAAATAGTCTATGCACTAGTGCAATTGATGCAAATTATGATGCTATGGTTTTTTTTCAAAAAATGAATAACCTTCCCTAAAAAAAGTGAAGGATCATAAAGTGACTATTTATGTTTGCCTGAAAATTTCAAGTATATGAAGTTAGTAAACAAGAAATTTACCCCTCTATATGTCAATATTTTTTTTTTTTTTAAATATGGGTATGGAGGTAAGACAATTCTCTACAATTCTTGTTTTTATGTCAAAGCATAATTTGCAATAAAAATATGAGTTTAGTGGAGTTGAAATTGAAAAACATAGAAAATTACAATTTTCAACGTCAAAAAAGGGCAAAAAGTGTTTCCCAACTTCACATTTTCACCCCAAATCTTCCAAAGTGTCCCTTTCCAATAATTCCATATAATGGTGGTTGAGGTTCCTTTGCTTTTTTTGCCACACTTGATTCATTAAAATCTCCATTCCTCAAACCAACTTCTTGCTTCGCATCTGGAAGGAATTCAAGAGTGTTAATTCTTTGTTGAATAAATTTGCATTGAACTAGGTCTTTCTCAATGGAAGTGCAATTTCTTCCTTTTAGTAGGCAACATGCTAGTGTTGTACCTAATCATCAAGCACAGAAGAAATAAGTAAGAACATTAGTATGAAGACATAAAAAGTAAAAAATAAAATATTTAAATCTAAATTTGTATAATAAAACTTACCTGAACCTGAGAATAAATCCAAAACCCATTCTCCTTCATTTGAAAATAGATCTATAAGATAGTTAATCAATGCTTGTGGTTTTTCATAAATGTTAACTATATCTCCTTTTGCATCTTTATCCTCGTATGCTAGTTTTCTTACAATGCATCATGAACCAATACTTGACTATGACTCTTCCCATCTACTCGATTCATAAGAATATGCTTATAGCTATCCTCTTTTGTCCAACATTCAACATGGATGACGTCACAATCATTTATAATAGGTTGATCTTCGGAAGAAACAATATTTGACATATGCCTGTAACATAACATAGTAAAAGTTCAATTAAATTTTACATGAATAAAAAAATTTAAGAGTAATCAAACATACAATATCAAAGTCTTACCATGTAAGTTGCATCCTTGAGTTTGCTTTACCCTTGAAGCTTGTTAATAACATTGGAAAATGTGTGTCTGAATGAAATGTCACAAATCGCCAAAGTGGTGATGTTGTCACTTCTTCAAAACCCGTAACCACTTCACTAAATGCTTGATAAGTATATGGTTCTCTATCATATTCAATGTGTGGGAAATTGAAACCATGAGGAATATCTGCACTAACTAGGCGATATTCCATTTTAGGTAATAGTGATGCAATGTCTTCATAGTCACCTTGTATTATTTGATATTGGATACCGTCGAGCCCATTACAAATGTAATGATTAAGAGTAGGATCAAGTTCAACATTCATAAGATGCTTCTTTCTCATGTTTTCCACCTTAACATTTTCAATAAAGCTTTTGAAAGTATCTAGTACTCCATTTGCATCATTATTCAACATCTTTAATGACACACACACACACACACACACACACACACATAATAAAATAAAAATAGTTTAAATATGAATAAAATGAATGTATAAATCAACATATCTTATTGAATGCAATATAAAAATCTTTTAGTGTTGATGTAGAACTTGCTTCTAGGTAGTTGCGTACAACATCATCCCAACTGTCTTCATTCAACATTTTAACCATGTGTTCTTGTATTTTCATAAAAAAATTCTGACTGAATAAATCAAGTTAAAACCGTTAATATAGTGACATGTATAACAAATTCTACCAACATCATTATGTTTTATTTAAAAGAAAATTATAATGAAAGAAAAATAAGAAATAATTCAAGAAACTTACTTTTGAAATTCTACACACATTTCTTCCATTGATAATTCACCCGACTTCACACGGGGTAGTACTGATTTGACTAGTTTATCATCCTTCACACCTTGCATTGTTCTCCAAGGTGTGATAGTCATATCCTCTGGAAGCTGCTTCATTTTAGGACCCATCTTATTGTTGGTACATATTATGGGTTTACTCTTTTTAACCTTCTGAATTTTTATGGAAATATTCTCCCACCGATCAAAAATCTCATCAATCAAATCCCATATCTCCCAGTTCTAAATGCCAACTAAAAAATTTTATCCATGCCTTTGAATAAATTTATATTCAATTTTCCATCTTTTGCTTTTTTTTCATCAATTTTATAACCTGTTTCCATTAAACATTCCTTCCAAAATGTTACACTAACTCGTGTCTTATCCCCATCACATTTTTCTATGAATTCATTATGAATAAATCTGACCCTTTGGATGAAAGTCATTTTCATTCTGTACTCATTATCTGCATTATGATCCCATGCCAATAACTTTGATACTATTTCAGTTAAGCCATCATAAATGATGCATTTCACTGTTTGAAAAATATAGTTATTAGGATATTCTGCAATCAGTTGTCTCTTAGCCTCTACCGAATGGTTCTCTCCAATTACATAATATTTATAATCAAAAAATTTTGTCTTGTCAAATGCTTGTTTGTTGGGAACCTGACATGGATCGACAAGAACCACATAATCAACCACATGCGAATATGGATTGAACCTGAACAATGTTTTCAGATTATGTACATGTAGGTGATGGGCCTTTCTAATTTGATATTGAGATTGTTCTTCATCCGGGCTATAAAATTGGTTAACATTAAGCTCAAATGTTGGGCCACCAAGAATTAATTTGTTCTTCCTCAACTCATATCAAATAGCATTTTCTTTTGTTTTAATAATGCCATCCTCTAACTCAACACCTAGTGTTATGATTTCTCTGCTTTCGTGAGAGCTTTCAGTTTGTTCTTTACTGCTGCTCACGACCTTTACATGTTCACCAATATTTGATTTCCTAGTCTTATTGGATAACATATCAATTTTTTTATAAACAAGCTCTCCATCATGAGGTAAAAGAGAGACATCTTTGGCGATTTTTCTTTTTGGTGTCTGATTTTTTTTCTCCTTTTGCACAACAATTCTAATCTCCTCCTCACTAATTCTATCATAATTTTTTGTTTCATGTTCGACATCTTCAAAAGAAACATGTTTAAGTTTACTAGATTGACCCACCTTAGTGACTCTTGGTTGATCCCCTCTTTGTACTATTGTAGTGTCATGAGCTATTAATCTTTGCTTCAATCTCCTTTCCTCTACTTTTTTTGTGTGGAAAGTGTTGATCACATTCATAACATTTGTCTCCAACATATAAATACCTTCAAACATGTTTGAAAGACTCGGAACAAAATCCTATGAAACAAAATAAAACATGTCAATGATCAATAATTTATAAAAAATTGAATCATCCTTACAATAATGCATAGAGAAAATAAAAATAAGCATACTTACAATGTTATTTGCAATGTTGTTTGAGATTTCTTCAGAAAATTTTGAAGATCTTTCATCTATGTCATACTTGACGATTGATAGACGATATCTAACCTTCTCATGTTTATTAGCCTTCCTTGCAAGAACATAAATAGTGTTTGTATTCGGGACCATACATATGTCTTGTACTCTGCCCATCACATCATATGGCTCATTTAAGTGAATCAAATCACAAAGAAGATAGAAGTGTATATCAGCCTCTGTTTCACTGTCTTCAAGATACCATGAGAAATCAATTTTATCTATTTCCTCGGCGCTCTTCCAATCAGAAATAAGCTTTAATGAACCTAGTGCCCCACTTGCTTGACTTTTGTTAGTGTGTGCAACAATGTCCTTATTGCGTCCAACAATGTCCATACTGCATCCAGCTGCAACTTTAGATTTGGGAGTTGCTGCCCTAGGTGCACAAACATTCACATAAATCTTTTTTGATGCCATTTTCCTGATAAAAATAAATATATATATATTAGTTAATGAGAAAATAATGCCGATAAAATAAATTAAAAAAAAAAAAATTATTTCTAAAACTAAATAAATTGAAATTAAAGCAGTAAAATTAACTATAGAAAATTTTCATTTAAAAACAAAATATTATAAATCATATGTATATATATCTATATAATATGCTTTCAATACATTTTATAAAAAAATTAAAAATGTGTTTTAAATTGTATAAAACAATTAAAAAAAAATAAACTATTATTTTCAAATTTTAGTTTTTGTTTAATATTAAAAAAAACCAAAAAAATTGCTAACTATTTATAACAAATGTTAAAATTAATTTTTTTTTTTTTTAAGGTAATGATTTTATTAAAAAAACAAAATAATGTTAATTTTTTGTTTTAATTTTAATTATGACTTTTTATTAAATTTACACTTAATAAATAATATTTTAAAATTTTAAATATATCGAATAAAAATAAAACATATATGTTAAAATTAAAATTTTAATTAAAAACTTATAATTTTTTAATATATTTTAAAAATTTTAAAATTTTATTTTACATTACATAGCAATTAAATAAAAATAAACAAAATAAAATAAAACAAAAATTTATTTTACTTTACATAGCAATTAAAAATATTATAAAATTAAAATTATAAAAATTTAATATAAAAATTTATGAATTTATATAATCCTTTAATATATTTTAAAATTACAAAATTTTATTTTACATTACATAGTAATTAAATAAAAATAAACAAAATAAAATAAAAGCAATTAAAAAAAAAATTAATATTTTTATAACGTGGTTTTAATACTTGAATTTAAAAAAAAAAAATTTAAATTAAATTTTAAAAACATATGTAATATATTCAATTTAAAAAAAAAAACAAAAAAAAAAAATGCTTTACATATTACATCAACCAAATAAATAAAAAAAATTAAAACGTTGTTTTAATAATTAAATTTAAAAATAAAAATAAAAAAATTACATTATAATTAAACAAGATTAAAAAAAAAAAAATCAAAATTTGTTAAACCTTTTTTTAATATTTAAATTTTAAAAAAAATACGTTTGGCCGCACGCGGGGTGCCAGAGGCCGGTCGGGCGGTGCCACGGGGGGTTACCTAGCCGGCCTCGGGCTCCCGGCTGGGCAGAGGCCGATTCTAGGAATCGGCCTCCACCTAGCCGAAGGCCTGAGGCCGGTTAGGCATCCCCCCGTGGTGCCGCCCGGCTTGCCTTCAGTGCCCCGCGGGCGGCCAAAACATACAATGCGCACTCATTTTAATTTTTTTTTAAAATTAATTATTATAATATTTAAAAACATTATATAATAAAACAAAAAATAATATTTAATTAAAAAAAACAATTGTTTTAATATACAATACAATAAATATAAAAAATAAATAAATAAATATATATTACAATTCAATAAATATATATAAAAAAAAACAAAAAAACAAAAAAACAAATAATATATAACAATTCAGTTGTTGGTGTTTTTAAAAACATTATTTAAGTAAAAAAAAAAACAATTGTTTTAATATAAGAATACAATAAAGATATATAAAAAAAACAATTCTTTATATAACAATACAATTGTTTTTTTTTTAAACATTATTTGATTAAAAAAGAAAAATCATTTTAGTATAACAATAAAATAATTATATATATAAAAAAAAAACAATTCTTTATATAACAACACAGTTGTTTTTTTTTTAACATTATTTAATTAAAAAAAAACAATTGTTTTAATATAACAATACAATAAATATATATAATAAAAAAAACAATGGTTTATATAACAATACAATGGTTTATTTTTTAAAAAACATTATTTAATTAAAAAAAGAAACAATTGTTTACATAACAATACAATAAATTTAAAAAAAAAAAAAAAAAACTATAGAACAATACAATTAAAAAAAATAAAAAATATAATATATAACAGAACAATAAAAAACAAAAACAAAAAAAATTAAAATTTAAAATAAAAAACAACAAAAATAAGATTTAAAAATTAAAATAATAAAAATAGAATATAAAATCTAAAAAATCTAAAAAAAAAAAATAATAATAATGAAACCACTAATATATTTATGATAAAAAAAAAAAAAAAAAAAATATAATAATATAACTATTTTTTTTTATGTGCATGGTCGTTTTATGGATTTTTCTATCTAGATGAACCTATAAGCCCTAAAAAAGAAAAAATTTCTAAATTTTTGTCCTCGAAACCCTAAAAAAATTAGATTTTTTTGCATTTTCTTCACTAAAAAAATATAAAAAAAATTATGGTTTTTGAACCTAAAAACCTTAAAAAAATATTTTTTGAACACACAAACTATAGAAAAACAAATTTTCCCCAAAATCGTCTTTAAATGGACAGAATAGAAGGAAACTAACCTTTGAAATGCTAAAAACTGCTATCACCAATAGCAACACAACGCCTCCAATGCCGATGCAATGCCTCCACGAAGTTAACAATGTCAACGCAACACCTCCAGAAAATTACTCTAACAAATACCAGAAAACTTGATGTGATGTGATGAATAGAAACAATCATTCTTGTTATATAGCAAATACTGTCTGATTGGTTTACTGTTTAACGAATGTGGGATTAAAATTTAAAATTTAAAATTTAAAATATTTACATTTAGTTTATTATAGTTCATAGTATAGTTAAAATACTTAATATTTGCATGTAGTTATCATAGTTAATATTTTATTTAATATTTACATATACTGAATGTTGAATAATTCAAATATAATCTCAGATAAAAATACAAAATATTTACATGTAGTTAATTATAGTTAATATTTGCATTTAGTTATCATAGTTAATATTTTAGTTAATATTTACATGTACTCAATGTTTAAAATCATGGGATTAAATTTTAAATTTTAAAATATTTACATGTAGTTAATTATAGTTAATATTATAGTTAAAATAGTTAATATTTGCATGTTTTTATTTTTGTTAATATTTACATGTAGTCAATCTTAAATCATTCAAATAAGAAAATTATTTTACTTTCGAAGGCATGCATGAAAGGAATATTTTGTGGATATTTTGAATAGAAAGTATGGTGAAATATTTGAACACCAACAGTTTATTAAGAAATTTTGAAATATATTTTAGATAAATATAATGTAGGTTAAAAATTTAAAATTCAAAATATTTACATGTACTCATTATAGTTAAAATAGTTAATATTTGCATGTAGGTATTATGGTAATATTATAGTTCATACTTACATTTACTCAATGTTAAATCATTGAAATAAAAACATTATTTTAGTTTGGAAGGCATGCATGATAGAAATATTTTGTGGATATTTTGAATATAAATATCGGTAAAATATTTCATCACAAAAAATTTATTAAAAAAAATTTAAATACATTTTTTGCCTAATATTTTGTACGAAATATCTGAAATGAAAATTTTGGAGGGAAAGTTTTTCGCGAAATTTTTTGGTGGGAAAATTTGGAGGGAATTTTTTTCGCAAATTTTTTTGGGATGGAAATTTGGAGGGAAATTTTCAGTATTCAAGCTATATATTGTAAGTGGGAGAGGCATTTGTATTATTCAACCTATTGTTGTTGAAAGCCATGGTTTCTTCTGATAGGAAGTTTTTCTTTGTACAACATCAACATCTTCATCATGCAACAACTCTATTCAGAGTGATGAATATAACAAGAGTTCGTTCACCATGAATAGAGAGTCAAAAAATCAACTTGGTCGTAATCCTAAAGATGATGAGAACAAAATTGATTAGGCGTAGCAAAATGAAATTTTTGTAAATCGAGAGCTAGCTATACCACTTACTCTTAATCCTAAGGATTATGAAAGCAACACTGATGAAGGGCATGATGAAGAATTTCCAGAGGAAAAATTTTCACTTCGCCCTAATCCCAAGGATTATGAGGACACCATAGATGAAGAGGGAGATGAAATTTATCCACTTTAGCTTAATCGTAAGGATTATGAGAGAACAACAGATGAAGAGAGGAATGAAGAATTTGCAGAGTCAAAATATCCACTCTGTCCTAATCTTGAGGATTATGCCAGCACCACTGATGAAGAGGGGGATGTAAAATTTCCAGATTCAAAATATCAAATTCGTCCTAATCGTAAGGATTATGTGAGCACCATTGATGAAGAGGGGAATGACAAATTTTTAGATTCAAAACATCCACTTCATCCAAGGATTATGCCAGCACCATTGATGAAGAGGGAAATGAAAAATTTACAATGTCAAAATATCCACTCTATCCTAATCCTAAGGATTATGCGAGCACCACTAATGAAGAGGGGGATGAAAAAATTCTAGAGTCAAAATATCCACTTCTTCTTAATCCTAAGGATTATGCGAGCACCACAGATGAAGAGGGGAATGAAGAATTTGTAGAGTCAAAATATGCACTTCGTCCTAATCCTAAGGATTATGCTAGCACCACTGATGAAGAGGGGAATGAAGAATTTGCAGTGTCAAAATATCCACTTCGTCCTAATCCTAAGGATTATGCAAACACCACTAATGAAGACGGGGATGAATTTCCAAAGCTAAAATTTTCACTTCATCCTAATCATAATGATTGTAAGTTCACCACTGATGAATGGGGGGATGAAGAATTTCCAATAAATATAGATTCAAGGCATTCACTTATTCCTAATCCTGAGGATTATGAGAGAATCAGTGAGGAAGGGGAGGGGCAGGATGAAGAAATTCTAGTTAATACAAATTCAAAGCTTCCACTTATGCCTAATCCCAAGGATTATGAGAGCACCATTGAGGAAGGGGAGGATGAAGAGTTTCTTGCAAATGATAATTTTAGAGGCACAGATCTAAATATTACATTTCCTCTAAGTGATCATTTCAAAGACACTCATGGTGATGAAGAATTGAATCCTCCCAAGGAATATTTTGAAAGCATATGTCAAGATGGTGAAGAATTTCTTCTAAGTCGGGGTTACAAAAGCACTGATGATTCTTGTGAAATTTTTTCTTCAAGTGATGATGGTAAAGAAAATTTTCCAGGCAATGATGTTGATGAATTTCTTAACTATGTTGAGGATGATGATAGTGAGGATAATATTCCTCCTAATGGTGATGAAACTGCTTTTACAAATGATGATGGAATGATGAAGCCGTTTCAAGAAAATATTGCAACTAGGAGTAGGATTAGACCTTTTCATATCAATCCAAAACATTCCAGTTATACAAGGGTGAGGACAAAATATCTCACAAAAAAAAAGTTATGTCATTCATTTGATTTCAAGTGAATGTTGTTGAAGGGATTGCTTGAAACATATGGATTTCAACTTTGTTTTAGAGAAAAGGAAAACATATATGTCAATGAATAAAAGCATGTAAAAATCATATTTAGTGGGTCGCATGCAATCTACACTAGCATGCTATGATTATCATATTGGGAATGTATTGCTCTGTAGAAAGGCATTCAAAATGTTGCATTCAATTGGTAATTGTCGTTTGTCAAGAATCCAGGAAAGATTGGAAAATGATCCCACATATTATTCAGAAGTACGTTATAAATGGGAGGTGGGGCCATTTGCAAATACTGCTAAGACATGGATGAAAGGCTTCTTTTCAAATCATGGAGAGTGTATGCCAAATAAAGACACAATACATATTCCAGATAATTTCTCGAGATGAGAAATATTCATGTTATACAAAGATTATGCAAAAGTTGTTGAAGGAATTTGTAATTTTATTACATATTCTTATTTTACAAGGTTATGGAAAACTGAATTCAACAATGTTTGTATTCCTAAGAAGGCAAGGATGGGGTTTTGCAGCACATGTGCTTCTCTTAAAGAAAAAATAGATAAATGTCAAGGGATAGAAAGAGGTATGCGTTCAAAGCATTTTTTTTTTAAATTGGATACATATCAACTATGAAAATATATTTATTCATATGTTTCTTTTATTTTATGTACAAATTCCGTTGTCAAAGAACTTCAAGACCATCGCAATCATCAAACAAGTGAAAGGAAAAAGTTGTATAAACATAGAAAGAAGTGTTATTATCATCCAAATAAATATCTGGGATTGATAATTGATGGTATGGACCAAAAGAAAACACTTCTTCCACATTTTATCTGCACGCCAAAAAAATTATAGGAGGAAAATTTCATTCAGTTTCACTTGGTTGGTTGTATGGTATTCAATGAGAAGATGTTTCCAACAGTTTTATTCACAACTCCAAATATTCACAATGATGCAAATCTGACCATAACTATAATCCATAATGTGGTTACTCATTGGTCTGGTATTCTTCCTGAAGTTTTGTATTTACAATTAAACAACACAAGTCGTGAAAACAAAAATCAAGTTCTTTTTGGGTATCTAAACATGCTCATTAAATTGGGGATTTTTAAAAACATAAAGGTTGGTTTCCTTCTTTTCGGGCATACTCATGATCATATTGATCAAATGTTCAGTCATTTTTCAGTAACATTGAGGAGGAAAGGTGTTGGGAACCTACCATCATTAATTGAATGTATTAAGAAATCGTACATTCCAAAGCCTGTTTTTCATGTGTTGGAAGAAACTATTGACATGCGAAGGTTTATTTTTGGATTGCATGGTGAGGAGAAATGCATTGAACAAATTAATGACATTAGCTTCCAGCATCAATTTCGTATCAAAAAAATTGATGGGATAGCACTTATATGGGGCAATAAGTATTCAATTGTTGAAGAATGGGGGCCATCATCAGGTTTAGCATTTTTGAAGTTCATTCCAGAGCGTCCAATATTTTCATTAAAGATATTGCTATTACATCTAGTTGCTAAACTCCATAATGCACGAAGGCATAAGAGAGACATAAATTATTCTGAATGTCTAGAGGAAATTAAAAGATGTATTAGAGATACAAATGAGTACTTTGATGTTTCTGATTTAGTTTGGGGAGTGTCTTTTTTCAGTAATCAAAGTGATATGATTTCATGATCAATAAATTTGGATACGCTTTTGAAGACTCCTTTTTTTTTGCCACAAAATATGCCAAATGAACATCAGGAAACACACATTGTTGAACAACAACAGCCTCAAGCTATTATTAATTCCCCATAGGTAGAGGAAAGAAAAATATATATTGGTTCTAGAAGATCACGTGCACAATGTGAAGCCATGGAAGACCTTTACAGGGGTTCTGTGTAGGATGTTAAGGAGGGTTGATAGCAGTGTTAGCAAATGAAGATCCACTTGTCTATCCATTCTAGATTTCCAAGGTTATAAAGTTCATTAATTAAAATGAAGATATTACAACTGTTGATGTACATTGGTATGCCACAAGTACCCACCCTTTCAATGGTGTGTACATGCCAGAGATGGTAGTTGAAAAAAGAATTGGCAGAAAGAGAAAAATAAAGGGCACAAATATAAATCGTCGCCGCACAAATGTCTTAAAATTGAAGGATGTTGGCATACTTGTGTATGACTTCAATTTGACAAAGAGAGGAACTCTTCGGTTGCAGACCATAAATATTTTAAAGAAATTTCTACCAGAACAATTATTGTTGAGACGGGACTCTGCAGAATGTAGTTGTAGATCTACAAGACTTTTGAACTCTAAAATGGTGGGCATGCATGTTGACTCAGATGGAGCACTAGTTGATGAAAGAGAAGAATATGGATCATCTTCATCTGCATCGAGCCATTCATCTGAAGATGTAGGTTATGATGGTGTGCCAGAACATATGGTTGATTTTGAATAACTATCTAAGACACTTTTATGTAATTTATGTTTTCATGGTAACTTGAAATAAAAATTTTGACTTCCATCTCATTTTTCATGCAGTTATGAGGCATTTCTATGTTTGTTGGATTACACGTTTTAATTATGAAGAATTCATCTCTTTAAAATATTGACAACACAACAATGAATTACAAAAATCATTTATGTTATATTCAATGTATCAATGTTGATATTTTGATTATAAGTAAGATAGAAAATAGAAACTAATGTTTAATTTTTAGATTATGCAGTTATATTACCATGATATTATGTATTGTTAGCATTTGGTATAAGATACTTTTAAAATTTTTAATAATTATATGCATCATTGAAAGGGGACACTTTGTTTTGATGCTTGATTTTTAGGTTTTGGTTGAAATTATATTTAAATTTGTCTTATGCTAAGATTTGAAAAAAGATAAGTTTTTATCGTTTAAAATTAAAATTACTCTTACTTGTTTTTGTTCAATGATAATTTTTTCATTTACTTGTTCATTTTTTAAAATTGTTTAAGTCTTATAATTTCTCCATAATTTCATTGTTCAAGTATGTTGAAAACTTAATATTGAAAAACTTTATATTTACAACCTGTCATTAAGGTTTTTATGCGCTACCAAATTTTATCTTTAATGTTATGGTTGACAATAATTACAATTTTAGGGTTGTTTAGAGTCAAGATATCTTATGTTTAACAACATGGATGAAAATTGTTTGAAATGATACGCCCTTCAGACATGTTTTTGTTTATCTTTAACATCACCTATCAAAATTTTTAGAAATTTACAATTTTAAAAAATGTCCTAATATGTTGTCTTTAATTCCATTGTTACAAGTGTCAAAAGTATGACACAATTATTTTTTTTGTTATTCTAGCATCAACTGGTTTTGTTTTGAGGGTGTTTTTTCATCATTTTTTCAAGAAACAATTTTTTTTTTAGCATAATCTTATAAAATGTTGAAATTTGACCTTAAAAAAAACAAGTGCGTTCTGGACTACACACTTTTTGTTTTTGGGGTGTTTTTTCATGTTTTTTGAGTCTTTTTGGGCTAGAGTTCCTGTTTTGAGGTAATAGTTCTCGTTTCATTGGTAACTATGTTTATATACAATAAAAAAAAATAATGCTTGAGCATCCTCCCATTGGCAGGACCTTCAAACAATTCTGTTCCATCCATTTCTTGTATGAAAAATACATTGTTACCTCTTGTTGAATGGATGATGTATGGACATTTCCATAGATTTTCAAATTTTCCATGCTTGCCTTTGTCTTCTCTTCTTGAGTCCCACTTCAGCACTTTGTTACCAATGTTGAAATAATTTGCCTTGGTCCTCTTATCAAACAATTTTTTGATGTTTTCCTGTACTTTTTGTGTTCTATTATATACTTCTTCTCTGGTTTGCTGAAACTTGACAGTCTGGTTTATTCTTCTCTGCATATCATTTTCTTCAAACTGTGCTTCTTGGACGAGCTTCATCACTGGCACCCCTAAAATTGTTGGAAAAATTGTATCTACTCGATACACTAGCTGGTAGGGAGACATTCCAATTGATTTTGTATTTGTTAGCCTATCTACCCATAGTGCATGTAATAGCTTGTTGTGCCATGATTTCTTGTTCTCTTCTAACAAATTTTTGATGATGTTCACCAAAATTTTATTTGATGATTCTACCAACCCAATAACTTGAGGGTAATAAGCTATAGAATGGCCCAATTTAATTTGATATTTGTGGCAAAATTCGACCATTTTCTTGGATCTAAGAGCAGAAACATTGTTAGTGATAATCTTTCTTGGACATCCAAATCTAGACAAAATTTGATTTTCAATGAATTTGATGATTACTGAGTCTGTGGAAGTCCTATAATGAATGGCCCTTATGAATTTTGTGAAATAGTCAGTTGCAGAGAGGATCCATTTGTGTTGGGCAGAGGAGGCAAGGTGGATTTCTCCAATGAAATCAAGGCCCCATTATTGAAAAGGAGATTCAACGGAGATAGGATGCAAAGGTAATGGCAACAGTTTTCTTTTGCCCTCAAAGATTTGGAATTTATGGTAGGAAATTACCATTTTATGGATTTCTTGAAAGAGGGTGGGCCAATAGTAACCAGCTCTAAGGATTTGTTTTACAGTGGTTTTCCAATAGAGGTGGCCTCCACATTATTCTTCATGAAACTCATGCTTGATCTTATCTGCATCATCCTTAGGCAAATATTTAAGAAATAAACCACTAGCATTTTTCCAATATAAAATTTTATCTACAATGCAGTAGTTTATAGCCTTCATCTTTAAGAATCTAGCCTTTGTTTTGGAAAAATTAGGAGGAGCATTAAGATTAAAAAGCACATATAAAATATCAGCATACCAAGATGAATTCAAAAATGATTTTTGAATGAGTGGAGTTGCCAACTCCTCTTGTTCATCTAATGCATCAATCATATTCATGTCTAGTGTTTGAATGTTTGTTTCAACCATGAGTTTAGCTAGTCCTCGTCCTTTGATGAGTTTGGTGGGCTTGATTTCTAGACCATATTCTAATATAACAGCAATCCACTTACCCCTTTTGCCATCAGGATCTTGTGTGAATATTTCTTTCACCACTGAGTGAGGCAAAAATGCAATGATGTGTGAGTGCAGAATGTAAACTATGAAATCTTTTAATGTCTTGATCAAGGCAAAAGCTTGTTTCTCAATTATATTGTATTTCAGAGGTGCATCTCTTAATGCCTTGCTGAAAAATGCAATGGGCTGCTCTTGTCATTTTATGTTTTTTTGCAGTAGGACAACAACAACTATATGCTCTGATGCAAAGGAGAAGATGAATAAATATTTGGTAAAATCATGGCTAACTAGAACTAGTGTTTGGGTGAGTGCTTGTTTTACCAGTTCAAAGGATTACTTTGCTTCTATGATCCATTTGACTCCTATTTCTCTTTTCACCATGTTTGTAATGTTTCTTAGGAGTTCTTTAAGGTTTGGTATGAACCTTCTTAAGAAATTTATCTTTCCAATGAAATATTGCAGCCCTTTGATATTTCTAGGATGATTGATTTGCAGTATTCCTTCAATCCTTTTCGGGCCAATCTTAATCCCTTCTTCAAATATGATGTGGCCTAGAAGTTTTCCTTCTTGAAGGAAAAATAGAGTTTTCTTGGGATTTAAAGACAAACCAGACTTTCTACATTTTTCAAAGACTTTTCTTAAGTGAGCTAGGTGTTCTTCATCTTCTTTTGAGTAGACTATGATGTCATCAAGGTATATCACAATGAAGTAACCTATTTCTTCTGAGAAATAAATTTACATGGCTCTTTGGAAGGTGGCACCAACATTCATTAATACAAAATGCATGTTCACATACATGAAGGTGCCCTAGGGTGTAGTGAAAGTTGTCTTGTGTTGATCATCTGGGTGTACCAGCACCTGATTGTATCTTGAAAATCCATCTAGAAAAGAAATTATTTTAGACCCTACTACCCTTTGTAAGATGTGATCCATTTTTGGTAAGGGGTAGTTGTCTTTTAAGGTGGATTTTTTTAAATTTCCGAAGTTTATGCATAGCCTAATTTCTCCTCTTTTCTTCTTCACTCATACAAGATTTGAAACCTATTATGAATATCTCAGAGGGACTACTATTCTGGCATACATTTTCTTGATTTCTTTCTCAACCAGGGGTAGTTGCACAGTGTAGGAATTATATATAAGATATGTTGCATGTATATATCCAGATTCTCCTGATCTAACAATATTTATCTTCTTGCTAAATACAGAATCCTTTCACTATTAATATTTTTTGGAAATTTAAAAACTCAATTGCAAACACATGAAGCAATAAAAACAATCGCACATAACACAGTTGTTTAACGGGAAATCTTGAAGCTAAAAAACCGCAACTATCATATATTATGTATCATGGAGATCATGTAACAATCTCATACAAAGCTTAGTACATCAAGCTCTCAGTACAATCAATCGTCACACACTAACATGAAGAAATATGCAAATCCATGCATTGATTTCTTGCCACTTGATAACTTGCCTCCACTGCGCAATCCTTGCTGAAGAAGACCCATGAATGAATTCGAATCTACCTTGCCTTGACTGTGCAATCCTCACTGGCATCTCCAATGTGTGTGATGCAATCAATGCATCACTATAGTCACAACAGATAGTCAATCTTGCCCTTTCACCTACCTCTCCACTGGGTCTCCACTAGAAATGACATGCACTATAGTTAACTGTTGTATTTGTTCAGTTGATTAGTGAGTTATTATTTGTGAATTAATTAACTAATTAATTCACTTAACCCTCACTAGTGTATCATTCAGTTAGACTAGATACAACTAGCTCAACTGAGTTTAAGTCCATTAATTTAGTTAAACTGAATAACAACTCCATGAACTACTCTTCTAACTCTGTCATAACTTTTCCACTTCAGTTCTAATTGAGTCCTCATGCATGAACCACCAATAAACCCTAGGAATTGCATAATTCCTTCAACTTACTGATTTTCGAAATATGTACACTGAAATAAAGTGCTACAAGAGAATAAGTTGGTGTTTATTCTCGGCTTATTATTAAGAGCTAATAATAATCGACATGCATCTATTTTTAGATTGGCGTTCTATAAATAGACTTCGCCCAATATTCTAAAAATATAATTTCATCTATTTTCCCCACTTGACTAACCATCCACAAATAGCATCCTGCAACTTCTAAAATATGAACCATGTATAAAAATAGACATAGTCTAAAAATAGACTTACACCTAAAAATAGCCTGCAGGCCCACTTAGTAAAGGTGACTGATTTTCACTAAGCTTCATCATCTTGTTGAATCTCAACACTCCCTCTCAACAAGATAGGGACTATCCTTCACCCCGATCCTGCCTCTATGGTATTCGAATTTTCTCCTGGCGAGCACCTTCGTTAGAATGTCTGCATCCTGATCTTCCGTAGGAATGTACAAAAGCAACATGATCTTCCACTGCACACAATCTCTGATATGATGATACCAGATATTAATATGTTTAGATCTATCATCAAACACAAGATTAATAGAGAGTTTAATGCAACTTTGATTATCACGATGTATCACTGTAGGATCTAAATGTGAACTGAACAAACAAACCAAGATCTTCCTCATCTAGATAGCCTCACATGTAGATTGAATTATTGCCATGTATTCTGCTTTCGCTGAACTGAGTGCCACAGATCTTTGTTTCCTGCTATACCAAGAAAATACTATAGATATGATATTGAAAACCCCTCCTGATGTGCTCTTTCTTTCCGTTGGGCTGCCTACCCAATCTGCATCCGTGAAGCCATTCAACTTCACCTCATCCATCTGTCTATACCATAAGCCATACTTAGATGTGCCCCTGAGATACCTCAAGACATACTTGCCTGCCTTCCAAAAGAGCTTGGTATGCTTAACCATCGCTTGTGAAAGATGGTTCACTGCATAGCATATATATGGTCTTGTATTAACTAAATACATGAGTGAACCCGCCAACTATAGATAAACAGTGGGATCCACTACCTCTGTCGACGTAGCATCCTCTTTCCTCCAATTTTCTAGAAGAGGAGTATCAATAGGCTTGCAACATTTCATGTGAAAATTCTCAAGTATATCCTAAGAATACTTGTCTTGAGACACAAACAGTTCACCTGCCCGCTGCCATATTTACAATCCAATGAAATAATGAAGGAGGCCCAAATCCTTCATCTCAAACTCCTTTGCAAGATCTTCCTTACATGAGTGTATCAACTGCTCATCACCCGTTAGCATTAAATCATCCACATAGAGAAAAATGATTAAAATGTTACCTTCCACCACAATTTGGTACACGTTTTCATCCACCTCACTCTTGGCGAAACCAAGTCCGGTGAAATATTTTTTGATCTGAGTGTACCAAGTAGGTGGTGCTTGCTTTAGCCCATACAATGCTCTTTTGATTCTGTACACATGTGACCCACTGCTGAAGATCTCAAATCCTTCAATTTGCTCAATGTACACCTCTTCCTTAATGATCCCATTAAGGAACGCAGTCTTCGCATCCATCTAATGAATGTGCCAACCCATTTGCGCTAAGAGAGAAAGGATGGTAATTATGGAAGAATACCATGTGACAGGTGCAAAGGTTTCTTCATAATCAATCCCCTCAATCTATGAGAAGCCCCGGGGAACAAATATTTCCTTATACTTCTCGATGCTTCCATCAACAACTTGATTTACCTTGTAGATCCATCTTGATCCTACAACTGATTTACCCACCAGCCTTGGAACTATCTCCCAAGCATTGTTTCTAACAATGGAGTCACACTCCTCCACCATGGAATCTACCCATGTGGGCTCCTACACTACTTCTTCAAAAGAATATGGATCTGTCACAATACACTTTCTCATAAGAGCCATGTATCTAGTAAATCAGTGAGGTGACTGTCTCTATCTGCACTATGATGTAGGGACTCCTACATTCTTTGCTGCATCAAGCTTCAGTCTCTCAGCTTCTATGGTACGCTTTATGCCTTGTCTAATGTTTGGTTCTACATGAGTGGACTCCTCCACTCCATGAACTTCCTCCTGTGGCTGATCCACATATGGAGGTTCATATTTCAGAATAGGCAATTCCTCCACTACATGCAAGTCTAGCTCCCTCTCAAGCATAGCTCGTGCAGCACCCACGATCGTTCTATTATTCCTCTCTGCAACCCATTCTCCTGTGGGTTATGAGGTGCTATGAGTTCTCTTCAAATTCCTTCTTTGCTACAAAAGTCTTTGAATTTGCCCGAGATATATTCACCGCCATTATCGCTCCGTAGAGCTCTCACTTGCTTCCCCAAATCCTTCTCCACCAATGCTTTAAAATCATAGAACTTTGAGAATGTTTCACTCTTATTCTGCATGAAAAAGCTCCAACATCTACGAGAATATTCATAAAAAAATATAACATAATACCTGTGTTTTTTTTTTGAAGCAACCGAGAAAGGTCCACACATGGCTGTGTGAATTCTCTCTAGGATCACCAAAGCACGGTTCTCCTTCTCATGAAAGGTGGTCTTCACAAACTTACCCATAGTACATCCCTTGCACTGATCTGACTGCGCAAGAGTACCCTTGGGAAGTCCAATAGAAATCTGCTGCAAAATATTCAAAGTGCCATGGTGAAGATGGCCCAATCTCCTGTGTCATAATTCGCCCTCATCGTGGCTCACGAATTCTTCTGCTTTGTCCATCATTGCAGTGCAGCCATCTACCTCTAGCTTGTAGAGATTCTTAACTAGAATCCCTATCCTCTTGGTTTGAACCATTTTTTTATGTCGTAGGAAAGCTTTTCCATCGCTAAAAACAACGTCATAACCTCTGTCTTCCAACATTGGGACTGAGACCAAGTTCTTCTTCAGACTAGGAACATGCATAACATCTTTAAAAAAAAATGGATTACCTGAATCCCTCTCAAAGGTAGTGGTCCCAATGTCAGTTGCATTGTATCGACCATTGTCGCCCATCTCTATATGTATTTGAAGCTCCTTCTCCTCCAAGTCACTAAACAACTCCTTGTTTCCCGTCATATGGAAAGATGCACCACTATCAAGATACCACACCGATCCCATTGAGCTTAAAACCAAGCATGCGATCAAAGATAAATCAAGTTTGAATTGCGAGACTAAGGGCTCTCCAACTGCAGCTCCAACAGCCTTCTTGTTTTTCTTTTTCCATGGGCAGTTAGTGGCGAAATGCCCATGTTCGTGACATTGAAAGCACTTCACCTTGGACAAATACTGCTTCTTGCCTTTAGCCTCGGATTTTGGAGGGAATTTCTTCCCCTTCCCTTTCCTTTCTTTGGCAGCCAAAGTGAAATTCTCTTCATCTTCATTCTTCGATGAAGAGCCATCCCTGGTACTTCGCCTGATCTCCTCCTGCATAAGATCCGACCAAAGTTGCTCCCAACCCGATAGTTACTCCTGTCCATTGATAAAGTCTTCATAGCTATGTCAACTCTTCATAAGCCCAAGGAGAGCCAATCTCACCAAGTCATCATCATCAACAGTATTCCCCACACTTCCCAGTTTGTCCCTATAGTGGACAAACTTCGTGAGATATTTTGGAATATTGTCGCCCTTCTCCATTGGAATACTTCCTCTGGTCGCTACTGCTTTGGAACAAATCTATCAAAGCATTCCACATTGCAAATGGATTAGATTTCCTGTGAAGGATAGACACAATATGGGCCGTCACACCTCCCAACATAATTATTCTTGTCTTTGCTACCTTCTTTTTCCATGCTTAAAGTAATGTAGCATCGCTAGAACTAGGCTTAGGAACATCACTATCGATGAACTCCTTTAGTCCATTATCTTCTAGAACTACCTCCATCCTACCTTTCCAGGCTATGTAATTTGAGCTTCCCTCAAGAGCATACTCCAATCGCAACCCATTGAAATACATTTCAATGTATACTCAACTGTCGCACCAAGCATTTTATGGAGAAAATTCGAATTGTCCATGAGCACAAATTCAACAATTCTTCACAGTTGCAATCTTCAAGAATTAACACTGCTCTGATACCATTTAGGAATTATATACAATATATGCATGTATATATCTTGATTCTCCTGATCTAACGATATTATCTTCTTGCTAAATACAAAATCCTTCCACTGTTAATATTTTGCGGAAATTTAGAAACTCAATTGCAAACACATGAAGCAATAAAAATAATCGTGCATAACACAGTTGTTAAAGGGGAAAGCCTGAAGCTAAAAAATAACAACTATCATATATTATGTATCATGGATATCATGTAACAATCTCATGCAAATATTAGTACATCAAGCTCTCAGTACAATCAATCATCACACACTAACATGAAGAAATCTACAAATCCATGCACTAATTTCTTGCCATCTGATAGCCTTCCTCCAATGCACAATCCATGCTGAAGAAGACCCCTACATGAATTTGAATCTACCTTTCCTTGACTGTGCAATCCTCATTGGCATCTCCAATGTGTGTGTGATGTAATCAATGCATCACTATAGTCACAACGGATAGTCCATATTGCCCTTTCACCTACCTCTCCACCGGGTCTCCACTGGAACTGACATGCACTGTAGTTAATTTTTGTATCTGTTCAATTGATTAGTGATTTATTATTTGTGAATTAATTAACTAATTAATTCACTTAAATATCACTAGTGTATCATTCAGTTAGACTAGATACAACTAGATCAATTGAGTTTAACTCCATTAACTGAGTTAAACGGAATAAAAACTCCATGAACGACTCTTCCAACTCTGTCATAACTTTTCCACTTCAGTTATAGTTGATTCCTCATGCATGAGCCACCAATAAACCCTAGGAATTGCGTAGTTCCTTCATCCCAATGATATGCCAAATATGTACACTGAAATAAAGTGCTCCAAGAGAATAAGTTGATGTTTATTGCCAGATTATTATTAAAGCTAATAATAATCGACATGCTATTGATCAGCAGTTTTCATTGATGTCAACCCAAGCAGCACCAGGGGCTCTGGGTCAAGAATATTTTTGATGGTTTCTACTTGTTGAGATGTTTCCATTGATATATGACACACCATGTAATTCTTCACGGTTTGAGAGATATTCATGTTTGGAGTTTGTACCCCAAGTTAGTGGGCTAAAACTCCATGGGGTTGTGGCATGGGTCATTGAAAAGTCATAATTAATATTTTTAAGCTCCTAAAATCCCTCCCAAGTTCACTTGTTGAAGCCCCTCTCAACCTAAGCATTTTTATAAATTGTGATCCTCATGTCCTCCTTATGCAAGGGATTTCACCATATGAAACAGGTCATCGTGGAATTTTCACTCTAACTTTTTCTCTACGAAGGTTCAGAAGCTGAAATTGTTATGAGGCGAAGCCGAAATCCTGTGGAAGCTCCTATGAAAATTTCAGATGAAGGTGCACAATATGTTTAGAGATATGATCTGTGGATATCAGTGTTTTTGCATTCTCCTGAAATTCATCTCAAAGAAGTGACCTTGGGAAAATTGTCATAAATATCTCTTTGAGTATCTGATTGGAATTCCTTAAAAAGTGACAGATATTTCACGGACTATAGCTTTCTCTCTATCAATTTCAGATCTGAATGAAGAAACAATGACACATGGCACGTCGTACAAGTTAGCTCTACTGAAACAATCCATAATTAGGGCATTGTGAGAGATTGGGCATAACTCTCCCTTGAAGAATCCAAATTGGGTCAAACCTATGGAATTGGAAATAAGACTCAGAGGACTACTGAAAGACTAGAAATCAGATATTGGGGATATAAAATAATAGAGATACATCAGATTCAATATCGAGCTCCTAGAAGGCAAGAAAAATATAGATCATGTGTTGTCAAGGGCTGCAAAGGACCAGACTTTCTAGGGCAGCAAAGCAAAGCAAGGGTGCAGCAGAGGGTAGCATGACAAGAGCAACAAAAAAGGTTCAGAACAGCAGCAATAATTTCATCACATGAAGTCTTCAAGTGGGCAGCACTGCATACAGTCACTGTAAAGGTATCATTGTACTAAGTCATTGTAAATACATTATTGTAAAGATTGTTCTAGTTTTTATCTGCCAAGAGTTGAAGAGGCAGTGTTGGGAGGTATAGGATCATCATTAGGTGGTTGTTTCATAGTTGGGGTTATGGTCTACTATTTCCTCTTCTTCTACATCATTCTATATCATTGTAAAGTGGACCATTTTCCCTGGTATGGGAGTCCATTCTTCTTTTATTCTTCTATAGGGTGGTTGGGTGGTGCTAGGGTGAGTTGTAGCTCATTGGGTGTTGGGGCATTCGTTTGGTTCACTACTGAATAATCTCAGGCATTGGAGTGTCCATCTAGTGGGAGCTGGGGAAGAATGATTTTCTAGATTCTAGGAAGTTGGAGCTTTATTTTCAATTGGAGTTGAATATTAAAGAATTATTAGAAATGCATTAGGTGGTTTTTGTCCCAGAGTGGGTTTCCACCTTAAATACTGTGTGCATTTGTTTTCCTTTTGTTTGATGCTACCTTTTTACAAACACTGATAATAATTGAAGATTAACTAATGTTCTAACTGAAAGGAATATTGATTCACCCCCCCTCTCAGTATTTCCAACAATTGGTATCAGAGCTTGGTTCCTTCAATAGCAGTTTAACAGCTGGAAGGAGGTCATGGAGCATACCAATAATAGTGTACCTCTATTCAATGAAAACAATTATGCACTCTAGAAAGGAAGAATGGAGGTCTATCTCTTGGCGCAAGGTTATGAAGTATGGGACACTGTTCAAAATGGATTTACATCAACCGTATATGAACAAGGTAAGAAGAATTTGGTAAATGATGAAAAAGAAAAGAATATTATTATCAGTGGACTTATTGAATCTTCTTATCATAAGGTGTTGGGTTGTAAAACCACCAAAAATATATGGGAAAATCTTGAGAATATATATGTAGGTGACTCAAATGTCAAAGAAACACGGCTTAAAATATATAGAGCAAAATTTGAGCAACTCAAAATCAAAGAAGATTACAACATTGTTGCATACTTCCAATACGTTGATGAAATAACAAATAATCTGGAAGGATTGGGAGAGCTATTTGACAAGAAGACTATTATACGAAAGATTCTTAAAACGTTACCAGGGAGATTTAACCCAAAATTGTCAGTCTTAGAATACAGTGCAAATCTGGACAAACTCAGCAAAGAGGAATTACATGGAGTTATCATAGCATATGAAATGAGACTTGATGAAGAAGAGGGTACTTCACATCTAGAAACTACATTCCTCGCATCTAAGAAAACCAATAAGGACAAGCAACCTTCAATTGAAAAGAAATGCACCTACAAGTGTGAAAAAAAGGGAGATGATGAAGAAGGTCTTTCAGATGAAGAATATGCTTACTTTATGAGAAAACTAAAATTTGGTAAGGGAAAATTCAAAGGTAAACTTCCATTGATATGTTTCGGCTATGGTGAGGTTGGGAATTTTGCATCAAAATGTTAGAACTTAAGTGATGGCAACTCAAAAGGAAAGAAAGGCTTTTATAAATTCATCAAGCAAGGATCCAAAAGGAACTTTCTCCCTAAAGAAGATAGCTCATCATCCAATGAAGACAATGACAGTGAATAAGAAGCCAATGAGAGAGTATTGTTTATGGCCAAGAAAAATAAACAAGAGGTATCAAACAACGAAGAAGAAGGATTGACCATAGAATAATTTTCTAAGGAAGCAATCAAACTTATAAAAGAGCTCAAGGCAAAGAAGATCCATTCTAGTACTCTTGAAGAAAAATTTCAAGGTTTCAAAATTGAAGTTGAAGAACACAAATGCATTGAAGAGTCACTTCAAAAGAAGTTGGAAGAAAGAAACCAAGAAAAGGAAGAATTAGAAGCCGAAGTAGTCTCGTTGCGTAAGGAAGTGAAGAAAGGAAAAACTATCCAAAACTATGCCAACAACTCAAGGGCATTGGAAGAACTCATAAAAAATCAACGATCTTACAATGACAGAACTGGCATCGGTTAGAAAGAATAAGAAGCAGGACCTTCTACAAAAAAATACAATGAGCCTATGAGATCTAACATGCATGTAGACTTCATTGGACAAGATTCGCAAGAACATCTTTGGAAGACAATTGCTTGACGAAGATTTCCATCGAGGTACCAATATATTTTTTATGGCTATTGTTATTCATGTGGAAAATTTGGTCATAAAGTTGTAGAATGTCACACGTACCCCAGGAATGAATACAATTCCAAGAGATCTATAAAATATTAACCTCCCAGGGCTCAGCAAAACATCAATAGATTTGAACATTTAAGAAATAATATTGAATGTTACAATTGTCGAAACTTTGGACAGATAGCCAGAGACTGCAAACTTGAAAATCCTCCATAAGAATCTTCAAAGCCCCAGAATGAATGAACATGGAAGAAGAAGAAGACTGATAATTGTGCTCTCACTCTCAAGACTCAAAATAAAAAATATGTGTGGTATGTTGATAGTGGTTTCTCAATGCATATGATTGGAGATAGAAATAAATTTGTATCTCTGAAAGAGAAGAAGGGTGGAACCATGTCCTTTGGAAATGATGGATCTTCAAATGTTATAGGATCAAGTACTATCACTCTCGGAAGCAAATATGCTCTGGCCAAGAATGTTCTATTGGTTGAAAACATGAATCACAATCTTCTCAGTGTTGGACAAATGTGTGATCAAGGACACACAATACTATTCAACTCCACAAAATGTGAAATCAGGAAAGGCAGGTATGGTGAAATTGTGGCTACAATAATTCGAGCTCCAAATGACATATATGTTCTGGATGAAGCAACTAAAGCATGTCTAATAGCTAAAGAGGATGATATAATATTTGGTAGAAATGATGGTCGACTAAGTAAGTCTGCTACAAATATGCAAATTGATTTCGAGATGTCTTTACTTGGTGAGCTGACATGCTTCTTAGGGCTTCAACTATCTCAACAAGAGAAAGGAATCTTTATATGTCAAGCCAAGTACATCAATGAAATTCTCAAGAAATTTAAAATGGAATATTTCAAACCCATCCTTACTCCAATGGTAACAGGTTGTAAATTGAGCATAGACGACTCATCTAAGGATGTGGATCAAAGGTTGTACAGATCTATGATTGGTAGCCTTCTATATGTAACAGCCTCCTAGTCAGATGTTATGCAAGCATTTAGACAAGTAGCAAGATTCCAAGCAGCACCAAAATAATCACATATTATTGCCATCAAAAGAATTCTTCGATATATAAAAGGAACAACAAAATATGGCTTGTGGTATCCCAAGGGTAACAATCTCATTATTCATTCCTTTATAGATGCAGATTGGGCAGGAAGTGTTGATGATCATGAGAGTACTCATGAAGCATTGGAATATCTTTGCCAGAAGCTTGGGATTCTCCCAAGTTCTCATTAAATTTTCCGTATTCAAAATATAATGTGGGAGTGGAAGTTTGTACAGGTCCGCAAGATCGTTGTGTGTCAGGGGGAGTTACCCTTTGCCATTGATGTCAAAGGGGGAGAGAATGTTGTAGGAAGAGGTGTCATGATCGCAGGGGGAGTACTTGTATTGTCATCAATGCCAAAGGGGGAGATTGTTGATCAGCATTTGTCATTGATGTCAACCCAAGCAGCACTAAGGGCTACCCCAATATTGCATGGGAATTTTGACCTACAAAATTACTATATTCTGGGTCAAGAATGTATTTTATGGTTTCTACTTGTCGATATGTTCCTGTTGATATATGGCACGCCACGTAATTCTTCATGGTTTGAGAGATATTCATGTTTGAAGTTTGTACCCCTAGTTAGTGGGCTAAAATCCCATGGGGTTGTGGCATGGGTCATTGAAAATTCATAATTAATATTTTTTAAGCTCCTAAAATCCCTCCCACGTTCACTTGTTGAAGCCCCTCTCAACCTAAGCATTTATATAAATTGTGATCCTCATATCCTCCTTATGCAAGGAATTTCGACATCAGAAACAGACCATCATGGAATTTTCGCTCTAATGGATTTTATATGAAGGTTCAGAAGCTGAAATTTTTATGAGTTGAAACTGAAATCTTGAGGAAGCTCTTGTGAAAATTTCAGATCAAGGTGTGCAATATGTTCTGAGATATGATCTGTGGAAGTCAGTGTTTTTGCAAGCTCCTGAAATTCATCTCGAAGAAGTGACCTTGGGAAAATCATCATAACTTTCTCTCTGAGTATCTGATTGGAATTCCGTAAAAAGTGATAGATATTTCATGGAATTTTCTTTTTCCATATCAATTTGAGAGCTGAATGAAGAAACAGGGACATGTGGCATGCCGTACAAGTTCGCTCTACTGAAACAGTCCATAATTAAGGCATTGTGAGAGATTGGGCATAAATATCACTTGAAGAATCCAAATTGGGTCAGACCTATGGCATTGGAAAGAAGACTCAGAGGAATACTACAGAACCAAAAATAAGATATTGGGGATTTGAAATAACAGAGATACATCGGATTCAATATCGAGCTCGTAGAAGGCAAGAAAAAGCTAGATCATGTGTTGTCAAGGGAAGCAAAGCAAAGCAAGGTGCAGCAGAGGGTAGCATGACAGGAGCAGCAGCCAAGGTGTAGAACAGAAGTAAGAAGTTCATCACATGAATTCTTCAAGTGGGCAACACTGCATACAATCACTATAAAGGTATCATTGTACTAAGTCATTGTAAATACATTATTGTAAAAATTGTTCTAGTGTCTATCTGCCAAGAGTTGAAGAGGCAGTGTCGGGAGGTCAAGGATCATCATTAGGTTGTTGTTTCATAGTTTGGGTTATGGTCTAGTGTGTCTTATTCTTCTACATCATTCTATACTGGTACGGGAGTCCATTCTTCTTTTATTCTTCTATAGGGTGGTAGGGTGGTGCTAGGGTGAGTTGTAGCTCATTAGCTGTTGGGAATCCGTTCAATTGACTACTGAAGAATCTTGGGTGTTGGAGCGTCCATCCATTGGGAGTTGGAGAAGAATGTTTTTATAGATTCTAGGAAGTTGGAGCTTTATTTTCAATTGGAGTTGAATATTAAAGAATTATTAGAAAAGCATTAGGTGGTTTTTGTCCCGGAGTGGGTTTCCACCTTAAATATTGTCTGCATTTGTGTTCCTTTTGTTTGCTGCTATCATTGTACAAACACTGATAATAATTGAGGATTAACTAATTCTCTAATTGAAAGGAATATTGATTCACCCCCCCCCTCCTCTGTATTTCCAACACATGCATCTATTTTTAGATCAACGATCTATAAATAGACTTCGTCCAATATTCTAAAAATAGAATTTCATCTATTTTTCCAACTTGACCAACCATCCACAAATATCATCCTACAACTTCTGAAATATGATCACCATATCTAAAAATAGACTTACACCTAAAAATAGCCTACGGACCCACTTAGTGAAGGTGACTGATTTTCACTAAGCTTCATCATCTTGTTGAATCTCAACACATAGGGTTTATTCTATGCAATGTTTGTTTAAAGGACTTCTAATTTTCTTTGAGAGAGGTCTTATGCTATATTATCTCAGTATAATATGACTTTAAATCTTCATAAATCCAAAGAAATACATCAGTAAATTCTCTAAAAAGCTCAAGATATTTCTATTTTATGTGAGCTAGCAGTGTCTTAGATGGTTTGATCATTTTGGGTTTTTGTTCACTCCCTATATTGCATCCTTCTATTATAGCTTTAGTGGGTTCCAAATTTTTCTTCCTAGCAACATCATTAAAGTCAAACAGTTCTTCTAGAGGAACTAGTCCCTTTGGCAAGTTATCAGTATTAGACTGCGACACTTCAAAGTCTTCCTTTTCTAAATTAGTGCACAACTCTATTTCATCTATGCGTTCTTCTATTAACAGATTTATATTAGCATTATCAAAAGGTTCTTATTTGCAAGATTGTTCCTCAACAGAGAAGGCTTCCTCATACTCTGAGTCTGAATTTGGCACTTCAAACTCATTTCTGGACTGCATGAAATCTTTTATCTGTTTATCTCCTTCAAAAATTTGCCACTATTTTATGCTATCAGGAACTGCTGGTCTATATTTGACTTGGGCTATGTATTGTTTGCTATGATAAGGTTTTGAACATGTGCTAGTTGCAAATGCTAGACCATTGGCAAGGATGTTTTGATTTCTAGGGACAAAGGTGAGATCATATTCTATAAATGTTTTCAAGAGGTCAATGGCATCATCCCTATATGCCTTTAATCTAGGATGCTTAGTAGTGTATTCTCCTTTAATCTACCTAATAACTAGCTTAGAATCTCTATGAACAATTATCATTTTAGCTCCTAATTTCTTCAATAATTGTAGCCCTAGGAGGAGTGCCTCATATTCCGCTATGTTATTTGTACACTGAAAGTTTAGCTTGTCTGAGCAACCTTCTACATGATTGGTCTCTGTGTTATGCACCAATATACCTGCTCCTAAACCAGTCTTACCACATGAACCATCAAAACTCATACTCCAAAGAGGTTCAATTTTAGATTTATCACTGAGTTGGTCATTATGGTCCCCATTATGTTGTTTATAGTGACTTCCACTATGTTTGTTGTTATGTTCCCTATGGTATCCATTTTTTTTGCTGTTATATTCTGTTTGAGAAAACTGTTTTGACTGCTCCTCCTCTCTTTCCTCTTCTTCTACAACTGTTTCCTCATTTTCTGCCACTTGTTCACTAACATTTTCATCATTGTAAGGGATAAATGAATCAAGTTCTATGTGAATATAATAAAGAGGGGATTTATCTGGATTTTCTTGACTGCTAACCATGTATTTCATGTGAGTTTCCCTATATAGTCTTCTGGGTTGACTAAAGACAAGGATGGTAGCATAGGTCATATCCATTTGGAGGGTGCCTTGGAGCTTAGCACCCCATGATCTTGAAAGGAACATTCCATATTTTGGAGGTATATCAACCACTAAAATATCTATTACAAGGCTCTTGGCTAGTATTTGTGCTAGATTAACACATAGATCTTTGATTGGGCCTAGACATTTAACTCTACTAGAATCAAAAGAGTATAAATCTTTATATGGTCTAGTTATCTCGAGGCCTAGTATTTCCATTACTACTTTTGGTATAAGGTTGTGTGAAACTCTGGAGTCTAACATGTCATTGTGGAGAATTTTATCATGGATGTTTAAACTAACATAAAATGGAGGAACACCTCCCTCTTGAAATTTTCCTTCCACTTCTGGTCCAAACAGAAGTTCAGGTTTGTCATCATTTAAATTTACAGAATCAACATTTTCTCCTATGTTTAAAGCTTTCAAAAGTTGGGATTTATATACATCTTGGGTGACTAATTCAGTAAGAGGAATAGAGATTTTAATCTTAGCAACTTCATTCTCTATAATGAAAGGTGTCTGAGTTTTTGAAATGTTCAAATCAACTTTCCCAGACATTGTTTTCACAAAAATTTCAGCTTGCTGGTTTTTATTATGGAACTCAGTTAAAGAAGTTTTATTAAAAGCACTAGCTCTGTTGCTAGTGTTGCTTTGGTCACCACTTTGTTTGGGACTTGGTTGGCTATTTTTGTTTTTATTTTTATCAGAACTTTCATCAACTGTGTTGAGGTTTTCTGCTGTCTTTTTAGAAATGTTTTCAGGGATCTTCCTAGCAGAAATTTCAGAGGTATTTCTTCTTGGAATGTCTTGGTTTTTCTTTCTTATGAGGTCATACTGTATATTTACTTCCACAATGTGATTTTCAAAGCCTTGTTTATAGTCTTCAGATTATAGGCTTTCTTCTTCATTTTGAGTTGGGGAAAAAATGCCTTGTTCTTCCTCGGTGAGGAAAACAATATCCCCATTATTTATTCCCATTAGATTTTTGTGATATTCCTTTGTTTCTTCAACTACCCCCTCATCTTCATCAGCACAGTTTTCTTGGAAAGGAGGTTTGATTTGATGATCATGACCTCTTTGTCTTATTTAAGGGGGATTTCTTCTAAAGTTTTGGTTTTTTTATTTTATTTTATTTTGATTTCTATTTTGAGGAGCTGTATGGTTTTCTCTAGGCTAAGCTCTCTCATTCATGTTTATTCTCTCCATCATCCTCTCCATGGTTTTTACTAAGTTATCAATCTTTGTATCATATGTGGAGGGTACAAATTCTTCCCAATATGTGACTCTTTTTTCATTTTTCATTCTAGCTCTCTTAGCAATCAAATTGGCTTCTACACATACTTCTCCTCTTTACATGTCTTCTAATGTGAGGGGTTCTCTTTCTCTTAATTGATAAGCCATCTCTGGTTCAAAACCATCAGGAAATTTCATTAGAGCTAGACTTTGTGGAGGTTTTATGTGATGAGGTAGGGAATTATATACACTATTGAACCTAGTGCATTAATCTTGCACACCCTCTCCAACATTTCTTTTAATGTTTTCATATTCTGATAAGATTTGGAGAGGGTTCTTCTTAACTTCCCATTTGTTCAAGAATAGCTGATGAAAAGCAGGGAGGTAATTTATACTATTAGGGGTTAATCCTTTGAACCATTTTCTTACTTCTCCCCCTAATCTTTGAGCAAACATTCTGAGTTTAACAATTTCATCATCTATCTCTTTTCTGTCAAATTTGTCATTCATTTTTTCCACATGTTGTTGAGCAGTAGTGGAACTAATAGCATCATATAAGGGAATCTTGGACTGATAATCCCATGGTAGAACAACTAAAGGCTATGGTAGAACTAGTGGAGCATACCATGTTGCCATGATCTATGTTTGGGGAAACAATGGAGGGTTAACAAGTGGAGGATTGACCAAAGGAGGTACAGGGTTAAATGGAAGAAGGTTAACAGTGGGTAATGAAGTTAGTACAACAGAATTCTGTTGTAAGGTGGATGGGTATAAAAATATCTGGGTTATCCAACTTTGAGATCTAGTCCTAGAAAAGCTTTGTTCTAGGGGTGAGTCAGAGAGGATATTTTGCAAGTCTTTAAGGTTTTCAATTAGGGAACTTGCTTTGTGGATTGTTCTTCTAATAGTTGGACCTTTAGATCTAGGAGACTTCCTAAGGATGCTTTCAGGATTGTCAACTATTGTAGGATGATTTGGGTCAGGATGGGATCTAGTACAAATTCTTCTAGATGTCAGGACTTGGACCCAAAAATTAGAAAGGTTGAAATTTTATGACAGTCTTAAAGGACGAACCAATCTGTGAAAGAAGTACTTAATCCACAAAGTATTCTTGACTGGGTTCTTGTTGATGTTTAACGATAAAATAAGTTTCCCAGTGGATTCTATGAAAACCAGCAGAGTCAGCAGGCCTACTGAAAACCAGTGGAGTCACCAGGTGGAGGATTTTTACTTGTTTTATGACTGGTTGTTGTCCACCGTCAGCAACCAGGTACCATTCTTGGCTGAAACTTGATTCATCTAAGTTTGAGATTTTTTTTCTAAGTTCTTAAGATGATTTTAAGTTTTTATTACTCAGTATTACCCAATATGGTCGCCACTATGTTGGCTCCCCGTGATTTGCAAGATTGGAAAGAACAAACGCGGCAGGGAACCACATTAGAACCACTTTGGAAACCTACGACCTAGCCTTCCTAGATTCGAAGAGGGATCTCTCTATGTAATTTTTTCTAGATGATATGTCTTTCTGCTCTTGTTTATGATCTTAGGCTAGTTATGAAGTTCTAAGGACTTGTTTGTTTTGATTGATTGATTAACAGGTTGATAGATCAAATGGTGCGATTAATTGAAGGAGTGTTTTAGCTGAGTAGATAGACCATGAGAAACTTTAATCCATTGGGAAATGGAGTCATAAAAGGATTTAATTGTTCATCATCTCTGCAAGGGTTTTCATAAGGAAAGCTAACTATATCAAGTGGATCTCTTAGATTATATGGCATATGAAATGACAATAAGTTGTGAAGGCAACAAAAATAAAAGTCAGTTAAGAATATTTTAACTCTACTTCAACAAGAAAATCCCTTTAGGTAATTGTTAGAGACAAACCAAAGGACAAGGCATACCATATAATTCTTTGGCCGGACTTTAATAAGTAAACCTTTAAGACAACAATCCAAAAATCCTAGAATTACTTTCAGACAAAGAAAACATTTAAGATAGTAGTGAGTGTAGCTAAAGAGCAAGCTAAACCTATCTTCTATAACTAAACACTCTAAAGACCTTCAAAGCAACAGTTTGAGGTAGACCAGAGGACAGCGCATACCATATACTTCCCTAATTTAGACTCAACTATGTATACTTCGAAGAAAGGACTTAAAAACAATGTTTCAAGCTACACCAAAGGACATGGCTTACCTTAGACTTCTTTAGCTTGAATCTAGTAAATCATTTCAAAGACAACAAGCTAGGTGGAACCAAAGAGTAATTAAGAATTCTCTAATCATACCATGTCGAGGAAAACATTAAGATAAAGAAGGTAGATAGAAATAGGGTACCAAGATAGCATATCCTACTCTAAAATTTATGTTCTTTTATCAGAGAAACAATGGACAGAATGGAAAACAGAAGGAAAACAATGACAAAGAAGGAAAACTTCCCCATTAACATACTTCAAGAATCTCGTGAACATGCTTGTATTATTCATGTTCAAAATATTTACATTACTCCATGTACAAGAGATCTCTGCAACTCAGAGCCTTCTCCAATCTAGCCTAGCAATCTTCAACTAGCTCAGCAACTAACCAGTCCATCAACTACTCAACCAACCAACCAACCAACACTAAAAATGAAGCATTCATGAAGTATTTATCTGCAAAATGAGGAGGTGATCCTAAGCTAGGGCTTCAGATGTAATTTATTACAGAGTTGATGTATTTTTGACCTTTGAGACCATGCAAGGCCCAAGGTAAAAATATCTAAAAGTGACTCACTGTAATAATAACTCCTAACTTAACTTTTGAGCTAAATTCAAGAAATATTTGACTTTAAGGCTTTCTCAATAACTTTTACAATAACTACTGGGCCGCTTAAAATATCTCTGAATGTTTTTAATAACTATGAATGTTTTATTGAAAGAAAACATGTTTCAGGTGTCCATATGGCCTTCTGAAGAAGTAAATGCAGTGATCTGATCATTTGAATCTGCCTTTGTTTTTTATATGCCTCTGTTTTATCTCTAAAACTCTATTTTAGGCCTTTAAACTTGGATTTACCTCAGCTCTTCTCTAATCTGCTTTATCTCTTCTTTTCCTTTGATTCTGCCTTTATCTTTGATCCGTGACTAACCCTTTTAATTTGTCCTTTTTCGACCTCTGTTTTAACTTTTAATCTTTTAATCTTTTCTTCTATCTTCATCACCCTTAACCTTTGTTTTGTGGCCAATCTATTTGATTTTCCTTTTACCTATGATTAGCCCTTTAATCTTTACCATCAAGGTCTTATGACTGTTTCATATTTTCACTATGTTTTTATCTTTATTTGCTACGGAGGGAGGTATTTTTTGTTTATCGAAGGGTTTTAATAACCACCAAGGATCATGATTCATTGGTGATTAATCTTAATCTTTCGCCTTTGTTCCTTCAAATGAAATTAGTGTTGAGTCATAAAAAGGTATCTTTTGAACACCTAATTAGCCTACATTAATTATCAATCCGGGAGCGACTTTTTATTTCAAGACTGTACTCTGTCTGAGGCTGAAATTAGCTAAGAGTAATGCTATGAAGATGTAGTACAGAATGTTGAATACAAGAGCAAATGAATTCTTGTAAAGAAATCTAATTGCAGCAACATAAATGGAAATTCTCTGAAATCTTAACTACATCAATCTACAGACCATCGATCAGGGATACAATAGTAGTAACTCTTTCCCTTAGAAATCGATGCAACTGAAATCACACTTAGGCAAGATAACCAATCTGGGAACTTGGAAGTAGTAACCAGTGTCCTCTACAGTTGGTGATCATGTTCTTAAAGCAATGGAAATGAAATCAAACTCAAACTGCTTGCTGATGAAAATAAATGAAAGGAAATTTAAAGGCTGGAAAGGAACAACAACTTGTAATTCCTATGCATTTACAGCAACTGTAACCAATCTATCTGCTAATCTAAAGCTATGAATCTGAAATGAACAGAAATGGAGCAACAGCATGAATTGAACAGTAATTATGATTTTAACACAATGAAGCAACTAATCTCCATAATCCAATCCTGTCGACAGCCAATACTACACAACAGTCAATTACAACAAATCATAAACCAATAGAACAACAACTAGAATTGAATATAGAACAGAAAAGCTTTATAACGATAGCAAGGTAAATAAATAGCGAATGAACTTCTTGCAAAGGATAAAATATCAATGCAATTCGTTAATAATCACAATGAATCTATATTCAATCCAACAGGAGTCAATCAACTCTGCAATCGAAACAAAATTTAAACACAACTTCACACAACAGTAAGCAAAGATTAAGAATACAAACAGCAAGGTAGTTCCACCAGAGTCGAGCCCTTAGCGCCAGTGAAATACTGCTGGGCTACTTTAGCACTTAAGAGATGAAACGAAACGTGTCTTTGATATTAATCAAACATAAAGTATTACAGAGGCTGCTCCCTTAAAACCGAGAGTCAATAGAAACAATATTATAGTGAAAATGTTTGAATATATGAACTTTCGACCCCTTGATCACTATAGGACGTTGCTTTATATATCAAACCCTAACGGACAATACAAGGAATAAGATGAGTTTGAATAGCGATCCCTCAGGATTGAAGGATCCTGAGGGATTCGCTTCCCTTCGTTTAGTTATCATCTTGGTTTACTTTGACCGAAGCCGAACTATCCCCTGCCTTTTCTTAGCAATTCGTTCGGATCT
Source organism: Pinus albicaulis (assembly GCA_034641835.2). NCBI lineage: Eukaryota > Viridiplantae > Streptophyta > Pinopsida > Pinales > Pinaceae > Pinus > Pinus albicaulis. The sequence goes on along the minus strand of CM076580.1, from coordinate 399,776,228 downwards.
CCTTGTCTTTGGCTGGATGTGGTTTAGCGTTGATGGAGTAGTAGTTGCATTAATCTCAGCCTCGCCTTTGGTACAACTGTTCACTTCATCTAATTCCTGTTTTTGTCAACAAAAAGCAACATTTAGTCATCTTTTTACAATAAACATAAACCTTTTCAATTATACCATAATTCTTATAATAAATTACCTTCCCAAGGTAAAAATGAGTATGTCTATAGTAAAAGAACGAGAAGATACATAATAATCTCATACCTTTTTCAATGCCCAACATACCCCCCTACTTAATCTTTTTCATGTCCTCATGAAAACTATAGTTCACATGGAGAGCAATCAGAGAATAAGCCGGATAAGGTTTGTCATCAAAAGGCCTAAAACCATGCAGTGCAGCTAATTCCTCAAAAACATGATCTATCTGTCCTTCAGGGAGTTCGTAATTGGCTTTGTAGTCTGAAGTAGGATACCATGCAATGGGGCTTCGGAACCTACACCCTAGCCAGAATGGTCCTTCTTTTAAAATGAGATTACTATAGGAAATCAAGCGGTCTGCAACTAGCCCAAAGTTTTTATAATTAAACAGTTCTCTATTCTGCACATTCTGATTGGAAATTCTCCACCGGACCTTAGCTGCTATATAAGATTGGTTTCTAATGGATAAGAAATAATCTGTTCCATTCAAGATAATCAATTTGTGGACATGCCCCAATGCTTGGATAATGCCTTCCTTTGTCATCAAACTTTTCTGCCTAGCCCAAAATTGGAATGGGTTCTGAGGTTCACTCCTAACCCACAAATCCAATTCATTTTCCTGCCTTTGAAAAGCGTTATAAGCTTTAAGCCATTTTAATTGATTTACAACAAAGGAAATAAATGCCTGATGTTGGATATCTCCCACAAAAGGGCTAGCATTTGATTCACAATCATTTTCAAGTATTAGATTATGTAAATAAAATTCACACAAAAGGTGCTATACTTTGATCCCATAAAGTTTGCAGCATGATACGAAGTCATCTATAGTTTTTAGCTCTATGGATTTCCCTGCCCTAATGCCTTAATCTTTAGCTATAAATATCTTTCTAGTAAAAATAAAGCATAGTTTTTGGCGGGGCATCTACAGACTAAGACATCAGTGTACAATGAGCAGAGAGTGTCCATTCGATTGTAGGCTAGTTTTAATTGGTTCATTACCTTGTCAACCATTTCCTCTTCTCTTTGACACTTTTTGTGAGCTTCAGCTTCTATTTCATGGATAATCTTCATCTGTTGCTGCAACTCCTGAAATATGTAATCCATCCTAATATTTACAAGATCACTCGCGCAGCATCAGAAACAACTAGCACCTACGGCTCACTGCGAATTGGTCATCCTCCCATCGTCTCTGCACACTGTTAGTTCTTTCCATACACAAAATGATTGCAATGGAACAGCACAACACGGTGAATTGGAATAATGTCGTTAAATTTTTGTTATTCGCTAGAATGTACGGATTTGGTTCGCATACAGGTAAATAAATATCAGGATTTGATCTGCATGCAGACATCCGTGCCCCCCCTGATGGATGATAGGTCACCCTCAACCGTCAATTGAGAGAGGCAAGTGTGGCACAACAGTATTACAACAAGGAAAAGTAGGCATAATTATGATATATTCAATCAAATTATAGCAATTACTGAAATCAATGCATGTGATAAATCGGTAATAGATATAAAACCGTTTTGTAATGATTCAAATATGAGAATAAGGGAAAACGTAAGATAAACATAAGTACAGATGCGTTTATTACCCACTTCAAACTAATATGATCGATTTGTAATTATTTTCATGTATAATAGGTTTGAAATCAGAGGTTAAGGATTCATACTTTCATTTGATATTTAAATAGAGATATAGGAAAAAGGGTTTAATATGACTATTGATGTGTATAAATGTGACTCCAATACCATCAGCAGAGCTATGTTTCCCACAAGTGTCCATAACCTTGACAAAGTTTCTTTCTCACCCTTGGAACCATTGTCCTTTATTTATGCTGAGGAAGTGCTTTGTTGAATTTCATAACGGAGGCCATTGTGCTGGCTTGGTGACCAGATAAATCATAATGCCATTCACTGGGAAGAAGTGAAAAGTGGGTAGGCTGGCTCGTGATGAGACCTCCTGTTCAAAGGACTTCTTATTTATTTTTTTAATTTTCCATTGGACCATATCCCTAGTTTGGTGGCCATGATGGGAATGCCACTTCACTGACTTCCTTATGATCATGGTAGGTTGGCTCTTGATGAGACCCCCTATCCTCCATCTACCAAATCATACAATTATTAGTGAAACATATAAATATTTTTCTCTTTCATATAGCACTTTCCTAGTTATTCATAAAGGATGGCTCAGCACTCCTTAAGAGTAGGGATGGTGGAAGAAGTCTGAATATCTCAATAGAAAAGAATATGCCCTTATTCCTAATCCATAAATAAAAATCAAAGAAAGTTAAAACATATGGGAAAGAACCAATCATGATAAGTATAATCGATCAGATTAATTCAATGGTAATAAAACAAACAGCAAAATGATGTTATTAATTGTGTCCCTTTTCCCTTTTTCTTATCATTACTAAACAATTTTCTTAAAAATGACGATTTCTTTTGATTTTCTGATTACAGTAAGCTTTAATTTGTATGATTGTATATAAATAATATGTTTTCCTTTAGAAGAGTCATCAGAAATTCTCAAAATGCTAATCTAAGACAAAAAACAATCCACTCAAAAGGTGTTGTTCCTTTAAAAAGAACAGCAGAAACAATCTGCGGAACTGTTGTTCCTTCCGAAAGGAATAACAAAAATAGTCTGTGGAACTGTTGTTCCTTTCGAAAGGAACAACAGAAGTGTTGTTCCTTTAGAAAGGAACAACAAAGCTCAAAATAAGCAAAATAAACAGAGTTTTTGAAAAAAAAACAGAATTCCATGAAACAAACAACGAAAACTGAAAATAAACGAAATAATCAGAGATTTGAAAAAACGAATTCCCTAAAAAAAATAATCCAAATAAACGAACAATATTTATGTACAAAATTTAAAAAATAAATGATTTAATAAACTGGTGCCAAGGAGGAGTTATCCCCTTCAGCGAAAATTTCCATGGTAGAATCTTCCCGTAACTGTTGGTAAAAGGATTCCTAGGTAAGAAGTTTATGATACAAGCGTACTCAATGACCGTTTACCTTAAAGGAATGTCTAGATCCATCAATGGTAGCTAATGTAATAGTGCCATTATCATGCACTTTTTGTATTTCATAGGGTCTGAGCCATCGTGTCTGGAGTTTCCCTGGAAAATCTTGAAACCTAGAATCATATAGGAGTGCCCAGTCTCCTTCGTGGAATACCTTTTCTTTGATCAGGGCGTCATGCCATTTTTCTCTCTGTTGTTGGATTAACACTGTGTGCTGAAGAGAAGAGAGCCTAATTTCATCTAATTCATTAATTTGTTGCAGTCTTTTGGCCTGGGCTTCATTTAGATCTAGACCCACCTTTTGAGTTGTTCTTAATGTCTGAATTTCAAATTCTATTGGAAAGATGGGTTCTTTTCCAAATACCAATTGATATGGTGAATATCCAATAGTGGGTCTCAACGTTGTTTGATATGCCCATAATGCTTCTAGAAATCTGTAGGCCCAATCTCGTCAGTGTGAAGAAACAGTTTTTGTCAATATAGATTCAATCACTTTGTTCGTGCTCTCTACTTGGCCATTGGCTTGTGGGTGGTATGGGGCTGTAATATTGTGTTGAATGTGGTAGTTTTGTAGTGTTTCACCTAGTCTATTACCTAAAAACTGTGGTCCTCCATCTGTGATTATATCCCTTGGGAGGCCATATCGCACAAATATTTGGAAAAGAAACTGTATTACAGAGTCCTCTGTAGCTTTTGAAAGTGCCTCTACTTCGACCCACTTAGTGACATACGTAGTTGCAACTAGGATGTATCTTTTTTGGTTTGAGGGAGGGCTAATAGGGCCAAAAAAATCAAGTGCCCAACGTTCAAATGGTTCAATCACTAGTTGAGGGTTCAAAGGAATTTCATCAGACTGCCCAGGGCGACTTGCCCTTTGGCAGCTGTCACAGGCCTGCACAAATTTTTTGGCATCTTTAAATATGGTAGGCCAATAATAACCTGTTTGTAAAACCTTATGGACAGTTCTACGATCTACAAAATTCCTGCCACATTTCCCATCATGGCATTCTTTCAAAATATCAAATACCCCGTCCTCCCGGACACATCTTCTTATTTGCATATCTACCCCTGTGTGAAATAGGTAGCCCCAAATCCAAGAGAATTGGGTACTAAACTGTATCATCTATTTTCGTTCATTAAGGGATAGATGTTTAGGTAATTTACCTATTGCCAAATAATTTTCTATATCAGCATACCATGGTGTTCTGACAGTAACAACGAATAAATGTTCATCTGGGAAGTGGTCTTCAACTGCTTCTGTATTTGTTGGCTTTGGCATTCTTCACAGAAAGTCAACTACAGGGTTCTCTTTCCTAGGTCGATCTTTGATTGTAATGTCAAATTCCTGCAATAAAATTAACCATCTTGTCACTCTTCCATTTGTAACAGGTTTATTTGCTAAAAATTTAATGGCAGAGTGACCAGTATATAGTACTACAGGATACCCAATTATATAATGTCTAAACTTATTTATAGCATGTACTATAGCTAAAAATTCCTTCTCAGTCACAGTATAATTTAATTCAGCAGGGGATATATTTTTTCTAATGTAATAGATTGCATATGGCTTCTTGTCTTCCTCCTGCCCAAGTACTGCTCCAATTGCTGTGTCTGAGGCATTGGATGAAATTTGGAATGGAAAATTCCAATTTGGGCCCCTCAGCACTGGGGCTGTTGAAACAATATTTTTCAGATCATTGGAGGCATTGTCACATTTATTTGTCCAAATGAAATTAGCATTTCCTGTTAGTGCATATAAAGGTGCAGCTATTCGAGAATACTGTTATATAAATCTCCTATAGTAACCAGAAAATCCAAGAAAGCTATGTACCTCTATTTGTGTGGTGGGTGTGGGTATTAACAAGATTATTTGAATTTTAGCTGGGTCCACTTGAATTCTAGCTGCTGAAATATAATGCCCTAAGATAACTCCTTCAGTCGTCATCATATGACATTTTTCATGGCTTAAACAAAGCCTAGTGTCAATACATATTTGCAATACCTTTTCTAAATTTTCTAATGCAGGCTCAAAATCATCCCCATAAGGTGTGAAGTCATCCATATATACTTCGAGGCCTTCATTTATTAAGTCTGCAAAGATGTTGAGAATGGCCCTTTGGAATGTAGCAGGGGCATTGCATAGGCCAAAAGGTAAGACTTGGTAGGAAAATGTCCCTCATGGACAGGTAAAAGTGGTTTTGTCTTGGTCTTCAAGGGCAATCTGGATTTGATTGTACCCACTAAAGCCATCAAGGAAAGAAAAGAATTTATTTCCTGCCAATCTGTCTAATACCTGGTCAATGAAAGGAAGGGGAAAGTGGTCTTTTTGTGTTGCCTTGTTAAGTTCACGGTAATCTACACATATTCTCCACTTTCTGTTCTTTTTTGGTACCACTACTAATGGAGAGACCCACTTGCTATCAGATATTGGGTAGATGAAATTAACATCCAATAGTTTTTGTAATTCAGCTTTCACAATATCTTTGAGGTGAGGGTTTAGTCTTCTTTGGGGCTGGCGAATGGGTCTTGCATCTTTTTCAATATAGATGTGGTGTGTACACAATTGAGGGTCAATTCCTTTAATATCGGGGTAATCCCATGCAAATGCTACTTTGTATTTCCACAATAGTTGGACCAACTTCTCTTCTTGTTCAACAGTCAGATTTTTGTTAATGTTTAGAGTTTTTCCCGGCTCAATTTCTACAATCTTGCTATTGTACACAGAAGTAGTGGGTATTACTTGATCAAGAATGTATTTCAAAGGATCTTCTTCTTATTTATTATCAAATGCTGCCTTGATAATGTGACATTGTAGATGGGATCTGATTTGTGGTTTATTAATAAAACTATTGATGATATCATCCTCTGTTTGATCTTTAAAATCAAGATAATTTTATAAAGTTAGAGGTGATCTCATATTTTCCATGAGATATGATACAGGTTGTTTTTTTGTTTTGATTATTGATAGACTTGGCTAGGATGGGGGATATAAAGCTAAATTATTGACATAGTTTCCCCTTGTTATTGTCATGTTGCCTTGTCGGCATCCAATATAAGCATCGGCAGTTGCCAACCAAGGTCTACCTAAGATTAATGGGTGTCCTTCTAGCCGATTCTTTGGATTGATAACCAGGAAGTCAGCAGGGTATTCCTAGGAATCTACAGATACCATTACATCTTGTAGTGTACCTTCTAGTTTGACTACCGATTGGTCAGCCAATTCCAATAAGGTTGTTGTTGGCTCTAGTGATGTAATGCCAAGTTTTTGACAGGTGGTGGTTGTTAGGATATTGATTGCTGGTCCCAAATCAACTAAGGAATTTGGAAACAATTTCCCATGGATTTGCACTGTCACTATGGGATTTCTTGGGTCTTCATATTTTATGGGTGTTTCCATTCCTGATAATAAGTTAGATAAAGTACCCACTATTTGGACAGTTGGATTGGTGGCTATTCTCCTCTTTGGATTTTTTATGCATAATTCCTTAATGGTTTTTGCATATATAGGAATGTCTTGGATAGCTTGGAGGAGAGGGATTTTTATACACAAATTTTTTAATTCTCCCAGAAGGTCAAAATTAGGATATTCTAATGGGGGCGGTATGATTAATCATTCTGGGAATGGTGGAGAGGAAGTTTTTACTTGTTGAACCTCCTTCTCTTTCTGTAATATTTTTTCTACATGTAACAGATCTTCAATATGAACATCATTATTTCTCTTTGTTTCTACTATGCGTCCAGAGCTTAGTTGAAGGTCATTGCACTCCCTTAGTTCAGTTTCTAATTCTGGGGGTTCCATTATTTGGACAGACTGAACTAGCCTATTGTTTGGGTTTGGGTTGGGCTGGGTTGGGACTTGCGGTCTTAAGTTGGTCTGGGGGTTTGTATAGGGAGTTGGCAGTGTAGGTTGAGAGAGAGGAATTGTTCTAGCTAGCTAATTTGTAGGTATTTTCTAGTTTGACTACCAGGCTTGACTCTGGGAAGTAGAGAGGGACCATTGTGTTGGATAGTTATTATTTTGCCAAAATAGTGGGCAGAAAGGAAAACTAGGCCAATTAGTTTGATTTGTTTGATTTGGCCAAGATGTTGTAGGGAATGGTTGTTGTGACCAATTGGGGAAAGGCGGTTGATTTTTCCACATTCCACTATATTGTTGAGCATTGTATTGAGGAGGCTGAAAAGAACAAAATGGATCAGTTGACATACCTGATTTTCATGGCTGCCATTGTCGGCGGTAATTAAGCAGACATACCACTTCTGATTCTTCTTCTGCCTCCTTATAAACTTCTTTTAGGCCAGGAAGCAAAGAACATCCTTCTGTAGGGTGATATTTTGTGCAAATGGCATAGAATTTGATCACATCCAACGAGCACTCTTTGTGGCTACGTTTCTTCCTGCATCTGGGACATAATATCGCCAAATTTTTCTCTGCTTCTGCTTGATTTTGTTTGACTTGCATAATGTCGAACTATGTTGTTAGAGTCCCAAGTATGTCTGTCTTAAAATCTTTTAGCAGATTTCCAATCTCTGCACGAGTCACACCTTCATTAGAGGTCTTATTTTCTCTTGTAAACATATCACGTTCAACTAATTCTATCCTTGTATTGCCCCTCAAACTCCTGATACACAAATCAATGATGTTAGCATAACTTTCCTGATATATATCACCTTTTCCCATAATATTCAATGTTTCAATCCATTGATATTTCATTCCCCTAATTAATGTAGTTTTCAACACATTATCAGGTAAGGGTAAAGGTGCATAAAGAGATCTCTGAAGATTGTATTGAAACCGTTCCACATATTCTTCCAAGGTTTCTTTTGCTTTTGTTTTCATTTGGAATATTTCATCTTTTACTTCCCGAGACCTGCAATAATCTTGATACTTCTTTAAAAATGCAGCTTTCATCTCATCCCAATCAGTTATGACACCCCCACCTAATCCCATAAACCATCGTAAGGCTGCCCCTTTTAATGTAGAAGGGAATAGTTTTAGTTTTTAGGGATCTATGGTATAATCATATCCCCTGCATAACACATCAAATTCAAACAAAAACGCATCTGGATCTTCTGATGTTAAGCCATGAAATGTGGGAATATGATGAAGGGGAATGGCCTTCATAGGTGCATTAACTGTAGTATCTGCTATAGGATATTGCAGTGTAGAGGTCTGCTGGGGTGTCTGCTAGTTCTGATTTTGGTTCTGGGCCATTTCATCGAAAATGTGCCAATATCCTTCTGGGATCTCCAAGGAATTTCTAGGCTAACTATCAGGAGCAGGAATGTCTTTGACAGAACTTCTCTTATCTCGAACAATGAGTATTCCTTATTGACCTACTATTTGAGGTGATTTAGGGCCTTTGTTTTGAATAAGTTTAACAACACTTCCCTTATCTAGAATGCTTACTGGTTGGGCTATTTCAATAGGAGATTTTGGGTCTCCTGTTTCTCCTGTTTCCCCTTCTCCTTCACGAAGATTACTAGAGTTCCCTTCTTGAGGGGAAATTATGCAAGGATTCTCAATTTCTTGGGAATCTTACTCAATTCCCTCTATTTGACTGTGTATCTCAGCAAAGGCTTCAGATGGTGACTCTATAGCCTAAATGGAACTAGTAGGTTGTCTAGAGATAGCTTTTCTAAATCCTACTGATGGCTGAGATTCAGTTCTTTTAAGTATTTCGTCAATAAAATTTGTCCGCCCAAGGGTCACCGGTCCATTAGGTTTTTCAATTTTAGAAGGAATTTTGTTTTGCTTAGTTGGTCTATTCATTCAAGAAATCAAACCTTCATTCTTACCTAAATAAAGAAGCTTACCTACTTCTGTTGTGAAGCGGGCTGTGAGAAAGTGTGTTTCTTGCCCAGTGCGCAGGTTCTTACCTTCCCTCTTTAATACCCAATTCTTCACAAGTAGAAGAAAATCAACTGTGCATCACTCCTTTGAAATGGCATACACTCTCCCCGGAAACGGCGCCAAAATGTTGAGTCATAAAAGGGTATCCTTTGAACACCTAATTAGCCTACATTAATTATCAATCAGGGAGCGAATTTTTATTTCAAGAGTGTACTCTGTCTGAGGCTGCAATTAACGAAGATTAATGCTATGAAGATGTAGTACAAAATGTTGAATACAAGAGTAAATGAATTCTTGTAAAGAAATCTAATTACATTAACATTAATGGAAATGCTCTGAAATATTAACTACATCAATATGCAAACCATCGATCAGGGATACAGTAGCAGTAACTCTTTCCCTTAGAAATCGATGCAACTGAAATCACACTGAGGCAAGATAACCAATTTGGGAACTTGGAAGCAGCAACCAGTGTCCTCTATAGTTGGTGGTCTTGTTCTTAAAGCAATGGAAATGAAATCAAACTCAAAATGATTGCTGATGAAAATAACTGAAAGCAACTTTAGAGGTTGGAAAGGAACAGCAACTTGTAATTCATATGCATTTACAACAACTGTAACCAATCTATCTGCTAATCTGAAGCTATGAATCTGAAATGAGATGAAATGGAATAGCAACATGAATTGAACAACAATTATGATTTTAACGCAATCAAGCAACTAATCTCCATAATCCAATCCTATCGACAGCTAATACTACACAACAGTCAATTATAACAAATCATAAACCAATAGAACAACAACTAGAATTGAATATAGAATAGAAAAGCTTTATAACGATAGTAAGGTAAATAAATAGCGAATGCACTGCTTGCAAAGGATAAAATATCAATGTAATTTTTTAATGATCACAATGAATCTGTATTTAATCCAACAGCAGTCAATCAACTCTGCAATCGAAATGAACTTTAAACACAACTTCACACAACAGTACGCCAAGATTAAGAATACAAACAGCAAGGTAATTCCACCAGAGCCGGGCCCTTAGTGCTAGTGAAATACTGTTGGGCTACTTCAGAACTTAAGAGATGAAACAAATTGTGTCTTTGATATTAATCAAACATAAAGTATTACAAAGGCTGCTCCCTTAAAACCGAGAGTCAATAGAAACAATATTACAGAGAAAATGTTTGAATATATGAACTTTCGACCCCTCGATCACTAAAGGAAGTTTCTTTATCTATCAGACCCTGACGGACAATACAAGGAATAAGATGAGTTTGAATAGTGATCCCATAGGATCGAAGGATCTTGAGGGATTCGCTTCCCTTCGTTTAGTTATCATCTTGGTTTACTTTGACCGAAGCCAAGCTATCCCATGCATTTTCTTAGCAATTCGTTTGGATCTCCTTGTCTTTGGCTGGATGTTGTTTAACGCTGATGGAGCAGCAGTTGCATTAATCTCAGCCTTGCCTTTGGTACAGCTGTTCACTTCGTCTACTTCCTGTTTTTGTCAACAAAAAGCAACATTTAGTCATCTTTTTACAATAAACATAAACCTTCAATTCTACCATAATTATTATAATAAATTACCTTCCTAATGTAGAAAGGAGTATGTCTATAGTAAAATAATGAGAAGATACACAATAATTTCATACCTTTTTCACTGCCCAACAATTAGCACACTGGATCGTCACCCAAATCGCTTAATTAAACAACTTTGGATCTCTAGAAATCATTTCTCGCATTTTTGCCATCAAAAGTACACGTAAAACACACAAATTAACTTTAAAACCTGCATTGGGGAGATTTTCTGCATTTATTGGGGGTTTTTCCGGGCTTTGGAGTGCTTTGCAAAGGTTCATGGTGGAAGATGGTTTCATCGCAAAGGTGGAAACCTTTGGAAAGTTTGAATGGAGCCGGTGATATTCGATTTTCGGGGCAGTAGTTTTCAGGAGTGGAGGAGGTGGTTTTTGCACGAACGAGGAGGTGGTAATGGTTTCGGGCGGAGGTGTGCAATTCCATACATCGAGCATTGCATGGTGGATGGGACCTATGATAAAACCGCTTATATCACATGTTTTAAAAACGTTATCCACGGCGTACATAAAACTGCGACGAGGGTTGCAGGCCGTTGGATATTGGGGAATGAGATCGACGGTGGTCGGGCATTTTGGGAGTGCCAGGTAGGTTTAGAAGGAGTGGGGTCCGAGGGACAGGTGGTGGGTTTCAAACGGGGAGTGGGTTTTAATGAAAAGCAGGGCCCGGTGGGTTAAATAAATCATCGAATGTGCCTTTTTATAAGGTAAAAAGAATGGTTTATGAAGGGTTTTATCAAAAGAGTGGAGGTTAAAATAAAATTTAAAACGAGGGCTTTAATATTATAAATGGGTCGGTTTTATATTAATAAAAACAGTTTTAACATAAAAGCTGGGTCCCAATAGTTTATATTTTGATTAAAAATAATGTAAAAGAGGATATTTTACATTGTTTTGATGAGATAAGGGAAAACGACTCGAGGTTTTATGGGTTTTTAGGAATGAAAGTGGATGTTAAGTGGGGGAAAATGAGGAAATGAAACCAGTGATAGGCAAGAAGGGTGAAAATGAGAGAAATAAGCCCATGATGAGTCTTTTAAGAGTATTAAGGTGGGTTTTAAAAGGTAAACTGAGAGATAGTGGAAAAAGGATTTTATAAGCATGATGAAGGTAGTGAGATTTCTAAATATAGCTGATAACCAAGCAATGCTACCTTTAGTTGCTTGTGGAAAATACATATTCACCTAATGATACTGTGAATATAGGAGACTAACAGGGGGAAAGAGAGAGAGAAGGGAGGGAGAGGGAAAACGGGGGCGAGAGAGGGAGGGAGGGGGGAAAACAGGGAAGATGGGTGGGGGGGGGGGGGGAAGAGAGAGAGAGGGGAGGGAGGGGGGGATAGAGAGAGGAAGGTGGAGTGAGCGAGTGGGAGGTAGGGAGAGAAAGAGAGGGAAAGAGAGGGAGATAGATGGAGAACGTGTGTGTGAGAGAGACAAAGATAGAGTGTGGGGGTGGGTATTGTTGAGAATTTGGAGGGTGAGAGATTAATTCAAATTCTATTCTTGATAATTACTTGTGAGCTTACTTATTTTACTTATGTCTACTCTTCTTAGCTTATTTATTATTTCATTAAGTCAATTACAAAAATACAAGAGACACAAAGTTAGGCTCTTCGAGCCAGGGAAAAACCTCTCCATTTTGGAGAGGAAAACCCACGATAAATTCTTCTTATAGACTTTCAAAATGAAAAGTACCATGACAAATACTTATACCCTTGACCTATTAGAGCTTCCAAGACCTTGTCACTGCTTCTATGTCTACCGTCAATGCTGATCCTTCTTTTCTTCACCAACAGATACTGACCTGCATCACCATTAGAGAACTCAGTCTCTAAATTTTTCTTCAGACACTCCTTATTTCTTACGAGATCATTTGAGATCTCATCCTTTACTTTTCTTGCACTTGAGACTTTGTTTACTAGAGATGTATAACCTTTCTTTTATGAACTGTGAGTGGGAAGTAAATAGATTTACCTTCCTCCTTTATCCCACACTGAAATAACCCTTAACCTTCGCATCACAGCATGATTATCAATATTAGTCCTTCGCTTAACATGACATCTGCATAGAACACATGAATTTTTCCATCATAGATTGCAGGTGTATATCAGTGTATTTATCTCAAATTCGAGCACATATTTTATTCAAACTTGACCGCAACATTCTTCACAATGATCCGAATATATATTGTCTTCAAGCTAATCTGCAATCTAGACCCTGATCCGAATATTTATATCAGAATTTACCTGTTCCTGAAGTCTAAAATAAATATGATACTTCAGACCGCATTTGATCGTATATGTATCTACACCTACCTCTGTTCTTGAACCCGCACTTTATCCCAAGTATGTCTGCATATGACTTTGTATTAGACTCGCATTTTTTTCTGATCTTAAGTCTGCATACAAACACTGTTATATTACAGAGAAATCTGCATCTCTTGGTGGTCAAATGAGCTACAGGTTCTTTGATATATATAGTGCACAGATCATGTCATTAGGCCAGCCATTCATCCAACATGTAGGCCGACTTTAACCATTGTTAATAGGCTGACTAGATCACAACATATAGAAGCTAATATTCCAGTGTTGAATGATGGTTGATATAAGCCTTTCCTCCACAGATTTATGACAAGGTCTTAGAGCCTTCTCTTTAGACTAGCCACTTCATATACATGAAACTTAATTACATTTATCAGAAGACGAACCCTAATAGACATCAAGAAGAAGTCTATTGACCTATAATAAAATCTTTCTCATGAAACCCATGAAGCAAGTATAACAAAAATACATTTTATTATATTTGTCTTATTCTTTACATATATACATAATTACATAGTCAATATGAAGACCGATCCTAGTTACACTTTTCAACACTCCCTCTTAACAAGGGAGGTATTCATATAGGTACATGGTCACTTTAAAATTGACATATCTCATAAGAAGAATCAGATTGGTAATCACATCTGTATAGAATCACATCAAATAGCATTGGCCTAGTGCAAGGCCTTGACTAACAGCCCCATCTCTCAATGAGATAATGGGCTAGAATACTGGCCAAACACATGACTTATAGACACCATAGTCATTGTCTCTCCAAGGTACATACTCCACCCAAGTGTTCCCAAAATATGACCTTCTTGGACTATTCTTCTCTTGGGTAGCTAGCCTTCAAATAATATCAATCCCCAACTACTCTTTGCTTGAATTCCCTATGAAATTCTCAAAGAGTATAAAATGCCAGATGATTACCCAATCCCCCATTTTGTTTTCCCAATTGAATACCAAAATGATGTGTCTATCCATTCTCTCTAAATGGCCTACACTGAAACTTACGACTATTAGTCCTGGTCTAGTGCATAACACATGTATTAGAGAATCATATATGTCACTCCCTCTTAACTCAGGAAGGACATACTCTAAGTTTCTTCCAAGAAAGAAACTTATTACCAAGCTCCCTCTCAATCAAGGACCTGTAGCAGCAATGGTGAGGCACCCAGTTTCTCATGAAGAATTCCTCCCCTCGATGTCATGAATTTTGATATTGAGGAATCTTCAACTTTTGGCTTCATAGGGCACAAATCATCCATCACTTTCATCCATGAGTCACATCAGCTATCGTAAAGTGATTCATCTGACTTCCTTATATGTTCCACCTTTATGCCATGTTGCTTTCCATCTCCCAAGGATCTTATATCCTTCCACATTATTGGAAGCCTTGCATAAACTCATCGAGATAAACATATAAATATGAGATTTTAAATCAAAAGTTACATCAGTGATTATCTTTCAGCATGAAATCTTCCTGTAGGCATCAACATCCTCTATTCATATTGACACATCTCCCAATGATATGTATTTTCAAGGGTCTTCTTCTTTACCTGACTTCTATCAGAGTATACATATCCTCCCAAGAGATCTTCTTGTCACATCTTCTTGGCTTTTGGATGATTACTACCTCTTAACATGGTTGCACTTCATGATATCTTCCTTTCTGCACATCTTCATTCCCAAGAACTACCAATTTCCAGTTCCTTGTTGATATACAACCACCTCATACTCCATATGAGAATATATTATGTTGATTTCATCTTTCAGTGCACCGTGAGAGATCCTCCTCCATATCTCATACTTCTGAATATAGAATTCCATTGTCTGCAACCATATGACATGACTTCACATCATCCAGTGTGAGCATCTTTAAGTCATCCTGTAGCAATTTTACTATAATGAAGAACTTCATTCCCTTGATCTGCTTCATCAATATTTCATCACATCCTACTCTGAGAATTCTGTAGCATAGAATTTAGATGAAACCTTTCTTCTTTCTTTCTAATCAGTGAATCCATAGATAATTCCACTAGAGAGTGTCATCAACTATTTCCATGATGACCCTTCATCTTGATGAATGCCTTCCATCAACATTGTTATCAGTGAGGTTTTCCAGGAGATGTTTCATCAAGAGCTCCTACCATGGTTCTATCATGATGTTTCTAATATGCATTGCTTCCTATCATACCATTTTACAACCAACAGAAATCACTTAAAGAATAATATGATCTTAATCATAATAGAGATCTCTCACTTCTTCTTTCTTAGATTTCTTAACATCAGGTTCTACCTTTTCATCTATGATATGGGCTTCTTCCTTTCTCCTCTTGTCCTTTCTAGATTTAGGAAAATATATTTTATAATGCCCAAGTTCATTACATCCAAAGCATTGTACTTTTTCCATATTTCTTCTTTTATTCTGAGGAAATTTTTTTCCAAATCTTCCTTTCTTCCTGGACATGGCTACAAAGGCTTGATTCCCTTCACTTGGTCTTATATCAGCTTTGGATTTCAATATTCTTTCCTCTATTTTACATAGAGACCATAAATCATGGAATGGTGTTGCTTATTTCTTCTTGTATAGACTTGAAGTGAAGTTTCCCCATTCTTATGGTAGCGCATTTAGTACTATTGAAATCAACTCAGTATTATTTCTCCCAATTCAGAGAATAACTGCATTATTTTCTCATATATTTCTTTTGAAAACTAGAGTTTTGATACATAGAGAATGAGTGAGTCCTTAATGGATTCTATGAGAATCCTCTGGGCTCTGATTTCTCCCTTCATGCACTTGGCATGAGTTGGAGCATTTTATTTTGAGGGTTGAATTATAGATCCTTCAACATAGCCCATAACTTTGTTTTCAATTAGATTCAAATATATCCTCTTTTTCCATGCACTAATGTTTGATGACCCAACCAATTTGTTGCTTTCTTTACAATAAGTCATCTTGACAGATTTAAATAAGGTCATAGATACTTACTTGAGTAGAGTGACTTGCATATTTCTTGATGATGATGAAGATGAAGTCAAGAGCTTCTTCTAAGATGGAAATCTCCAATGTAAGTGTTCTTGGATCCTTAATGATAAAGGATATTTTCAAAATATGATGTTTCTTCCAACAATGTCTTGAATATAAATCTTTGATGAAAAATATTATTTCCTTGATGAGTCGATTGAAGATATTTCTTGAAATTTCTTGAGAATATTTCTTACAAACCGATCTGACTTTTCATGCAAACTTTGACATTTTCTTCCTAGAGTGTCTTCTTGTCAAGTATCCCATGTGTTCAATACCTTAGCTCTGATACCATGATAATAATTTGGAGGGTCAAAGATTAATTCAAATTCTATAGAAATTAGTATACACTAAGCATGCATACATCCAGATTCCCTTGATCTCACAATATTTAACTTCTTGCAAAATACAGAATCATTCCACTGTTAATCTTTCGTGGAAAATTAATTGCAAACACATGTGAAGCATAAATAAAAACAATCTCACATAACACAGTTGTTTAACGGGAAATCCTGAAGCTAAAAACCCCAAATATCATATATTATTTATCAGGGATATCATGTAACAATCTCATACAAAGCTTAGTACATCAAGCTCTCAGTACAATCAATCATCACACACTAACATAGAAGCAATCTGCAAATCCATGCACTGATCTATGTCCTCCTGCTAGCCTGCCTCCACTGCGAAATCCTTGCTAAAGAATAGCTCTGAATGAATTCGAATTACCCTTGCCTTGACTACGCAATCCTCATTGGCAACTCGAATGTGTGCGTGGTGCAATCAATGCATCACTATAGTCACAACAGATAGTCCATATTGCCCTTTCACCTATATCTCCACTGGGTCTCCACTGGAACTGACATGCACCGTAGTTAATTGTTATGTTTGTTCAGTTGATTAATGAGTTATTATTTTTTAATTAATTAACTAATTAATTCGCTCCATTCTCACTAGTGTATCATTTAGTTAGACTAGATACAACTAGCTCAACTGAGTCTAACTGAGTTAAACTGAATACCACTCCATGAACTACTCTTCCAACTTCGTCATAGCTTTTCCACTTCAATTCTAACTTAGTCCTCCATGCATGAACCACCAGTAAACCCTAGGAATTGCGTAATTCCTTCAGCCCACTGATTTGACAAATCTTTGCACTGAAATTAAGTGCTCCAAGACAATAAGTTGTTTTTTATTGTCGAATTATTATTAAGAGTTAATAATAATCAACACTTATATTTTTAGATCGACGATCTCTAAATAGACTTCTCCCAATATTCTAAAAATATAATTTAATATATTTTTCCAACTTGACCAACCATCCACAAATATCATCCTGCAACTTCTGAAATATGATCACCATGTCTAAAAACAAACATAGTCTAAAAATAGACTTGTGCCAAAAATAGCCTACAGGTCCACTTAGTGAAGGCAACTCTTTTCACTAAGCTCATCATCTTGTTGAATCTCAACACTCCCTCTTAACAAGATAGGGATTATCCTTCACCCCGATCCTGCCTCTATGGTATTCAAATTTTCTCCTAGTGAGTGCCTTCGTCAAAATATCTGCATCTTGATCCTCCATAGGAATGTACTGAAGCAACATGATCTTCTGCTGCACACAATATCTGATATGATGATATTGGATATCAATATGTTTAGATCTATCATGAAACACAGGATTAACCGAGAGTTTAATGCAACTCTAATTATCACAATGTATCACTGTAGGATCTAAATGTGAATCGAACAAACCAACCAAGATCTTCCTCATCTAGATGGCCTCACATGCAGCTTGACTTGCTGCTATGTATTATGCTTCCACTGAACTGAGTGCCACGGATATTTGTTTCCCACTATACCAAGAAACTATCGTAGATCCGATATTGAAAATACCTCCTGATGTGCTCTTTCTATCTGTTGGGCTGCCTGCCCAATCTACATTCGTGAAGAAATGCAACTTCACCTTGTCCATCTGTTTGTACCATAAAACATACTCAAGTGTGCCCCTAAGATATCTCAGGACATGCTTGCCTGCCTTCCAAAAGAGCTTGGTAGGCTTACCATCGCTTGTGAAAGTTGGTTCATCGCATATCATATGTCTAGTCTTGTATTAGCTAAATACATGAGTGAACCCACCAATTATCGATAAACAGTGGCATCCACTACCTCTGTCGATGTAGCATCCTCTTTCCTCCAATTTACTAGAAGAGGAGTGTCGATAGGCTTGCAGCCTTGCATGTGAAACTTCTCCAATATTTCCTGGGCATACTTACCTTGAGACACAAACAGTTCACCTTCTCGCTACCATATTTCCAATCCAAGGAAATAATGAAGGAGGCCCAAATCCTTCATCTCAAACTCCTTTGCAAGATCTACCTTGCATGAGTGTATCAACTGCTCATCACCCATTAGTATTAAATCATCAAAATAAAGAAAAATGATTAAAATCTTACCCTCCACCACAATTTGGTACAGGTTTGCATTCGCCTCACTCTTGGTGAAGCCAAGTCCAGTGAAATAGATGTCGATCCGAGTGTACCAGGCACATGGTGCCTGCTTCAGCCCATACAGCACTCTTTTGAGCCTCCACACATGTGATTCGTTGCTGAAGATCTCAAATCCTTCAGGTTGCTCAATGTACACCTCTTCCTCAATGATCCCATTAACGAACGCAGTCTTCACATCCATCTGATGAATGTGCCAACTCATCTGCGTTGAGAGAGAAAGCATGGTCTGTATAGAAGAACATCGTGCGACAGGTGAAAAGTTTTCTTCATAATCAATCCCCTCGATCTGTGAGAAGCCCCGGGCAACAAATCTTGCCTTATACTTCTTGACGCTCCCATCAGCATCTTGCTTTACCTTGTAGATCCATCTTGATCCTACAATTGATTTTCCCACTAGCGTTGGAAAAATCTCCCAAGTTGTTTCTGACAATGGAGTCATACTCCTCGACCATGTAATCTACCCATGTGGGCTCCTACACTGCTTCTTCAAAACAAGATGGCTTTGTTACGATACACTTGCTCATAAAAGCCATGTATCCAGTAAATCGGTCAGGTGATTGTCTCTGTCTGTGCTATGATATAAGGACTCCTACATTCTGTGCCACATCAAGCTTCAGTCTCTCAGCTTCTGTGGTACGCTTTTTGCCTTGTCTGATGTTTGGTTCTGCATGAGTGGACTTCTCCACTCCATGAATCTACTCCTGTGGCTAATCCACATCTAGAGGCTCATCTTTGGGAACAAGTAGTTCCTCCTCTACATGCAAGTGCAGCTCCCTCTCAAGAAACAACTTCATGGCTTTCACCTCATTGAATTTTATATCCCGTCGCACCACAGTCATTTGACTATTTAGAAAATATACATGATAATTATGGGGTGTTTCTGTGTACCCCACAAATATCCCAACTTCTGCAGTCAGCTCCAGCTTCTTCCTAGTTTTTTTTGTCCAATGAATGTAAATAGATGAGCCAAAAATATTCAAATGAAAAATATTAGGCTTCTTACCAGTAAAAGCTTCTTCAAGTGTACTCATGCTGAGTACTCTATGAGGACAACGATTTTTCACATAAACCGCAGTGTTGCATTCTTCCGCCCACAAGTGCATCGGTAGGCCCTAGTCATGCAACATCTCTCATGTAACACCCACGATAATTCTATTCTTCCTCTCTACGACCCCATTCTGCTATGGGTTATGAGGCGTTATGAGTTCTCTTCGAATTCCTTCTTTTCCATAGAAGTCTTTGAATTCACCTAAGATGTATTCACCACCATTATCGCTCCGTAGAGCTTTCACTTGCTTCCCCGACTCCTTCTCCACCAATGCTTTAAAATCACAGAACTTTGAGAAATTTTCGCTCTTCTTCTGCATGAAGAAGATCCAACATCTACAAGAATAGTTATCAACAAATATAACATAATTCCTGTGTTTTGTTGTTTAAGCAACCGAGAAAGTTCCACACATGTCTGTGTGAATTCTCTCTAGGATTAAAGAAGCACGATTCTCCTTCTCATGAAAGGTGGTCTTCACAAACTTACCCATAGTACATCCCTTGCACTGATCTGACTACACAAGAGTACACTTGGGATGTCCAGTAGAAATCTACTACAAAATCTTCAAAGCGCCATGGTGAAGACGGCCCAATCTCCTGTGCCATAATTCACCCTCATCCCGGCTCACCACTTCTTCTACTTTTCCCACCATTGCAACACAACCATATACCTCCAGCTTATAGATATTCTTAATTCAAACCCCTATCTTCTTGGTTTGACCCATTGTTTTATGTCGAAGGAATGCTTTTCCCTCTCTGAAAACAACATCATAACATTTGTCTTCCAACATTGCGGCCGAGACCAAGTTCTTCTTTAGACCTGGAACATGCATAACATCTTTAAAAAATAATGCATTACCGGACTCCCTCTCAAAGGTAATGGTACCAATGCCGGTCGCACTATATTTACCATCGTTTCCCATCTCTATATGCATGTAGAGGTCCTTCTCCTCCAAGTCACTAAACAAATTCTTGTCTCCCATCATATGGAAAGACGCACCACTATCAAGATACTACACCGATCCCATATAGCTTGAAACCAAGCATGCAATCAAAGAGAATTCAAGTTCAAATTGTGAGGCTAAGGCCTCTCTAGCTGCAGCTCCATCAACCTTCTTTTTCTTCTTTTTCTGTGGGAAATTAGTGGCGAAATTCCCATGTTCGTGACAGTGAAAACACTTCACCTTGGACAAATCCTTCTTCTTGCCTTTAGCTTCGGATTTTGAAGGAAATTTATTCCCCTTCCATTTCTTTTCTTTGACATCCAAAGGAAAATTCTCTTCATCTTCATTCTTTGATGAAGAGCCATCCATGGTACCTCGCCTTATCTCCTCCTACACAAGATCTGACCAAAGTCGTTCCCATCCCGGCAATTTCTCCCATCCATTGACAGAGTATTCGTAGCTATGCCAACTCTTCAGAAGCCCAAGGAGAGCCAATATAACCAAGTCTTAATCATCAACAGTAGCCCCCACACTTCCCATTTCATCCTTGCAGTGGAAAAACTTCATGAGATATTTTGGAATACTGTCGCCCTTCTCCATTTTTATTTTTCTAAGCTTGTCTTTAAGCACCAACTTCCTTTGGTCGCTTCTGCTTTGGAAAAAATCTATCAAAGCCTTCCACATTAAGAATGGAGTGGCTTTCCCATGAAGGTTGGAAACAATATGGTCCTTCACACCTTCCAACAAAATTATTCTTGTCTTTGCTATCTTCTTTTGCCATGCATCAAGTAATGCAGCATCGCTAGATCTCGGCTTAGGAACATCACTATCGATGAACTCCTTCAGTCCATTATCTACCAGCACCACCTCCATCCTATCCTTCCAGGCTATGTAATTTGAGCTCCCATCAAGGGCATACTCCAGTCGCAACCCATTCAAATACATTTCAATGTATACTCAACTTCTGCACCAAAAATTTTCTGTAGCAAATTCGAATTATCCACCAGCACAAAATCAACCATTCTTCACAATTGCAATCTTCAAGATTTAACACTCCTCTGTACCATGTAGAAATCAGTATACACTAAGCATGTATACATCCATATTCCCCTGATCTCACAATATTTAACTTCTTGCAAAATACAGAATCATCCCATTGTTAATCTTTTGCAGAAAATTAATTGCAAACACATGTGAAGCATAAATAAAAACAATCGCACATAACACAATTGTTTAACGGGAAAGCCTGAAGCTGAAAACCCCAACTATCATATATTATGTATCATGGAGATCATGTAACAATATCATACAAAGCTTATTACATCAAGCTCTCAGTACAATCAATCATCATAGACTAACATAGAAGAAATATACAAATCCATGCACTGATCTCTGCCCTCCTGCTAGCCTGCCTCCACTGCACAATCCCTGTTGAAGAATATCTTTGAATGAATTTGAATTACCCTTGCCTTGACTGCACAATCCTCATTGGAAACTCCAATGTGTGTGTGGTGCAATCAATGCATCACTATAGTCACAATAGATAGTCCATCTTGCCCTTTCACCTATCTCTCCACTAGAACTGACATGCACTATAGTTAACCATTGTATTTACTCAGTTGATTAATGAGTTATTATTTGTGAATTAATTAACTAATTAATTCACTCCACTCTCACTAGTGTATCATTCAGTTAGACTAGATACAACTAGCTCAACTGAGTCTAACTGAGTTAAACTGAATACCACTCCATGAACTACTCTTCCAACTCTGTCATAAATTTGCCACTTCAGTTCTAACTGATTCCTCCATGCATGAACCACTACTAAACCCTAGGAGTTTTGTAATTCCTTCAGCCCACTGATTTGAAAAATATGTGCACTGAAATTAAGTGATCCAAGAGAATAATTTGTTGTTTATTGTCGTATTATTATTAAGAGCTAATAATAATCGACACTTCTATTTTTAGATTAACGATCTATAAATAGACTTCGCCCAATATTCTAAAAATAGAATTTCATATTTTTTTCCAACTTGACCAACCATCCACAAATAGCATCCTGCAACTTCTGAAATATGATCACCATGTCTAAAATAGACATAGTCTAAAAATAGACTTGCGCCAAAAATAGTCTGCGGGCCCACTTAGTAAAGGTGACTCATTTCACTAAGCTCATCATCCTGTTGAATCTCAACAAATTCTCTTCACTATCATTACTTCTGAGCTTACTTAGTTTACTTATTTCTACTCTTCTTAGCTTATTTAGTCTTTCATCAAGTCAATTACCAAAATACAAGAGTGTTACGCAGTATTTTGTCATTGTCCCTGTAATCCCCATCCCGAACATTAAAGGACCATTTCAGTGACTTTTGTGTATTGTCATACCTTGCTATAAGTGTCATTGCATCCCTTGGCATGTCAAGAACATATTCTTTGTTGATCATTCCTCAAGGAGACCCTCAAAAACATGTGATTTTGGGTCGGCGTTGGTAGGCAATTATGACCTCGTGCCCATGGAGAAATTAACATTGGGCCCTGCGACCTTCAGCGCTCTGTCTTAGAAGGGCACCCACATCGAGCTGGTTTTGGAAATTTTTTTAAAATAGAAACGAATTTTCCATGACTAGAAGCTTCATGAAGCAGACAGCTGGAAGTTTGTTTTGAGGATATGGTCGAGGAATTCCCCTTTGGGCTTCTTGTTACCATAAAATAGGAACTACTCCAAAGGATATGGTTTTTTCCCATTATTTGAGGGCTCATATTCTCCTCCTCCATTGTTATATAAAGAGATCTCCTTCACCTCTGCTGCCTTAGTTAGCTAGTTAGAAGCAACAATCATAGAGATAAGAAGCAATTATAGCTTCGGGAGAATAGAGCAGAGTGTGATTGTTTTTATGTGTTAGGAACATAGTGAGATCTTGACCTTTGTGTATGAGGGTGTTGTAAACATGCTTGGATAAGGACCTGCCGAAGGAGAGCCTCAACATCAAGGCTTGGTTGCAAAATCCCCTTGTCTTTGTCATAATAAAATGCAACTGATTTTTATCTTCCACTCTTGTTTAAATTTATAATGATATTTCTAGCATTACTTGATCAATTACATAGGTTGTAATTGTTTTATGTTTGTTGTGATTTTACACTTGTTGTGGTGTCTTGACTATCTGTACAAGTAATCGAACGTTGGTAATAGTGTGTATCAAGCTTTGGAAGAGCAACGGATCAAGAAAATTCAACGGAATACGACAACATAGCATAAAAACAAGGTAGATCATCTCCCTTCCTTTGAATTTCATTTACAATCTAGGAAGGTAGATGTTAGTATGTTCCTACAATTGCTAGACCCACCCTAGGGCTATAGGGATCGCCTTTGTTCGCAAAAGGGATTTTCCTACTCAATAAGTTGGCGACCATACTTGGGATCAGTGTGTCTGTTGTCTCTCGTTGATTCATTTAGATTTTTTCTTTTCTATCTGAATTTGGTCGTATTACCTCTTTTCTGCTTTGTTTTTATTATCTGATTGTTTCAAGCCATCATACTTAGTCTCAAACTGTCAAGCCTGGATTTTCTTTAGCTTCTTTTTCTCCTTTCCTTGGTTTTTTAGACTAGCACTGTTGTTTCCTTAATAGTCATGACGATTGGTAGGGGTTTCCTATTTTACAAGTGCAATTTCCCCTGTTCAACGTGGATTACAACTGAACAGTCGCGTCGAATCCTATAGGTTCGTATTTGGGCCTCCCCCTAATTTTTTCCAGTGCATCTTGCCTCTGGATTAGTTTTTCCCTCCTGAATTAGTCCACTTTGATTTTTTTTTACTTCCCTGTCCCATTATTTTCAGTTGATTGTATCTCATTTGATCAGGGTGGCTTGTCATCCTAGGGTTTCTAGGTGTGTTTGATTTCTCATTCGGTTCCATGTTCACTGAGCTTTTGAGTAGTATATGATTCAGTCTATTCTTTTGCTTTTTCTACTTATGGACTGATTGTTTGGTATTTTCTCTCGATTCGGTGTGTTTTTGGGTTGTTGAACTGTCATGTTGGTGTCCGTTTGAACTTCCATCTGTCACCTTGAGCATAGATTACATTGCTCACTGAGTCAATTCAAAAGTCCTCTTTCTGCATGAAGGAATACATGTTTGTTTTTAGTGTGTTTTACGTTCACATTGGATTGGTCTCTTCGTTTTTTATCATTTCATTCAAGTTTCTCAAAAATATTATTCATTTTTTCCTTTTAGTGTAACAGTGCATCATTGCTTCTCATTCATCTAAAAGAAAAAAAATTGCATTTCTTCTCTTGATTTGAAAAAGAAAATTATTCTTTTGCATTATTAGATTTCTCATTAAAAAGTGAACAACAAGAGAAAATCCCTTCATTTTCTACTTTGGTTGTGTTAGGAACATCAGGAAAAGTTATTCTTGCATTCGATTGCTTGCTGCTTCATTGTGAACTTCTATCCCTCTCTTAGCTATTTATCAAATTGGATTAATTTTCTTTCACATGTAGTTGTGCATTAGAGATTCAAGATTACATTCGGTAAGGCCTTGAAACTACAACATAATTTCAAGATAAAATTTAAATGAACTCAATCAACCTAAGAAATCATTTAAACTTAACTCTCATATTTAGAGCTCTAGGCTAGTGATGTGTTCTGGTGTCATTAAACCTAGTAGTTGTCATTCTCCATCTGGCATTAGACATCGATAGCATGGATTTGTGATCCCCGTACCATCAATTATATAAAGGGAAACCCTCATAGGTTGCAATCCTTTATCCATAAGAAGCCAAGTCTTCTTACCTATAACTGTGATACACCAAACACAGCATTCGGGGAGACTACCTGCACGTACGTTAAGTCCTTGGTCATTTCTCTTGCATTTGATCACCAAGGTGTATATTTTAGTTCACAGGAACTTGGTACACCCTCTTGCTTAGATTTCTTGAGTAGTCATTTTGATCTTTCCGTGACTCTCTAAAAATTTTAAAATATCATCAAGCACTTATCCTCTCAAGCTCATCCAACCTGAAAGTGACTAGAGTCATATTTTTCCCTTTTCTTGACTCTTGAAATATGAAAAGTCAGAGTTTTGTTTTACTGTCATAAAATTTATTACCTACGATCACATGCCCATTAAAGTTATTTTTTTGGTTTGTTCATAAGTAATTCCTTAGTGATTAGCGTTGAATCCCTGAATTGATCATCTCTTTTATCTCTTGTTTTTGAAACAAATTCATGGTGGCAGGACCACCAGTTTTGTCATCCCCTTCATTACCTCGTAGTGAAGATCCTTATCCCAAAGTTTCTTCAGAGCCATCTCAGCTTGCTAGGACTTTAGGCTATTGGCATTCTATTATTCCAAGTATTCAACTTATTGCCTCCCTATATCCCCCTGAGGATCCATTTGATATCAATCGGCAACCTCTGGACGTTTGGGCCCCTTTTAGGGAAGAAGATCTTCCTTTACCCTCATAACTGCTTGCCTTAGAACTACTTGCATCGCCATTAAACCATGCTTTACTTTCCACTACTCATTGCCTTTTTATCGACAACATGTATTCATCCGACATGGATGCCATGAGTCCCATTAGTAGTGAAGAGACTTATGTTTCTACGGGAGAATATCAGTTCCCTCTGGATAATTTTCCTTATGTCTCGGGTCAACCTTTCTCACAACCTTCATCTCTCACAGTTGGTTATCATTCATTGAGTCAAATCATTTCTGGTGCTGCATCTTTGTATCGGAATCCGATATGGTCCAGTATGTCAGCTCCTTCATAGGGGTTGTTTGTATCAGGTCCATCCCCTTTGACTCCTATTGCATCGACGATTGCTACATCTATCCCAACCCAGCCCACTCTTTGTGTGGCTTCATCCGCACCATCTGTTAGTGTGATTCCTTCATTACCACCATATTCTGTTGTTCATGGGACGACTCCCATTGCTTGCACTATACCTTTTAGGCCCGTCGTGAGTGGATCACAGGCTAACGTATCGGGAGTACATAAACTTACTGGTAATAATCATGTCTCCTCTAATTCGATTCTTGGAGGATTGACATATGATCAGTATATGATGGCTATTCAGCAACATAGTTACTTTCCCCAGGGTTCGCAGCAGAAGCAAGCTCCCATCAATTCTCCACATTACTATGATAAGCATGGAAATCACATCTATTACCATAGGCTCATTCCACGTAGTCCATTGTATGTTCAAATGAAACAGATACCGATTAACCCCAACTAGTTTACCTTCCTACAAGGACAACCCTATGGTCCACAAGGACAACCCTCTCAGGGACAGCCTTTAGTCCAATAGGGACAACCCTATGGTCCTATTGGTCAACCTTACGTTCAGCAAGGAGCACCCTATGCTCCTCAAGGGAAAACCTATCCATCTCAGGGACAACCTTTTGTGCAACAAAACCAGCCTTATGTTCAGCAAGGCCCAAATTTTGTACAGCAAGGTCAACCCTCCACTGCTCAGCCAGGCCAACCTGGTCTTCAAGGGCAACTTGGCTCGTCTCAACCATCAGGCTAACCTACACCCCAAGCATGGAAACTTTTAGGGGCTAATATTCGTAGGTGGGCCAGTTATCCATGGTTTTTTCAAAAAAAAGTTTCGCCAATTTCCATTTTTTCTAGAAATGATTTGCCCAAATTTTACAATATAAAATTATTTTACCTTAAAAATCGCCAACATTATAGAAAGGCTATATATAAAATAATTATAAATTTGAATAATTTTACAAATATATCAATAAATATTTTATCGTTTTGATATTAGGGACTAATGATATTCGCCAATGTTTTAAACTTTGAGATAATTTTCCATCCTTAAAATTTTCCAATCCCCAGGGGCAACCTGGTGGCTCTCAATATCTAGGCCAACCTGCACCCTAGGGACAACCTGTCTAACCTCAATATCTGGCTCAAACTGCACCCCAGGGACAGCTCATTCAACCATAGTATCTGGGTCAACCTGCACCCCAAGGGCATCTCGTGTAGTCTCAAGGCCCACCTTTTATTCCTGAAGGTCAATCCTCGATGGTACAAGGTCCACCCCAAGGCACTTCTTAAATTCCACAACAAAATCCATATTTTTCTCAAATAAGACCTTAGTGGTTCACTTAGAATCAATATCCTGGTCCTCAACCGGTGTATGGGAAGAATTATAAGAATTACCCCTATGGAAAAAATCCTCTGGGACAGAACATATGGGGTTAGAATTTTTCCCAACCTAGTTTGAATCCCAAGACTAGTCTCTATCAAAGGTCTGCAATGCCTTTCAATCCACAATTTCTCTTGCCACGCTGGAACTTCCCGATGTGTCAAAGTTGACGAATGATCACATCGTTCTTAATCCATATTGGCCCCCAGTTCCAACTAAAATCCCTGGAAATTGTCCCAAATTTGAAGGAAAGTCTAGAGAAGACCCCCAAGCGCGTGTTATGACATACCATCTTTGGTGCTCCTCTAACACTTGGGTTGATGATTTAATTCAATTACGTCTTTTCCAAAGGACTCTCACTGGTGTCGTTGCAAAGTGGTACATTGAACTCTCCCGTGGCATATTTCAAGATTTCAACTCTCTAGCCATGGCATTTCTCATGCACTTTCAGTTACCATTTCATTATGAAACTGGGACGCACCTCCTCACATCCTTGAAACAGGATCGGGCTACTCATATCTCCGATCATATTCATGAATGGAGGTGACATCATCGTTTGATCAATTTTGAGATTCTTGATCAACTTCTGAATGATTGGTTCACTACCTCTTTTATCAGTCTGATTTCTAAGGACATCGCTATGGGGGCATGTGTTACTAAGGAACAAGCCATCGCTCGTGCCTAGTATTTCGATCTCGTGTACTCTCAATCCGGCATGTTGGATGAACTCTTGCCTGATGCTCCGTGACATGGAACTGCCAAAGCACCAGTGACACCACCTATTGACGATATAATTGGTTCTGTGTCTCAGAGTTCTCGCAAGTCTTCCCCAAATCCTATGAAGAAAAAATCTACTTCTTCCACTGATACCTCTTCTTAGTCGCCTATGAATCCTGGTAAGGCCACGAAAGTGAATCTTGTCTAGTCCACCCTAGTGGATAAACCTTCCAAAGGTAAGAAAAAGTGTAAAGGTAATGTTGGGGCCACTTTTCAACGAGCAATGTCATATGATTTCCATGATATTAAATTCATTGTTCACCTTACCTGGATGATCCTCCCGCTCATTCTGCTAAGTGTAAGCACCACCCAGATCACCTACGTTAGATATTTATTTCCTGTAGATGCTATAAAATTTAGCTCAATCTACATAAATGTGTCTTCTGTGTCGATTCCGATAGAATCCTTGGGTTTATCATTTCTACAGAAAAAATTCATCTTAACCCTCTTAAGGTTGAAGCTATTGTTAATATCCCCTCCCCTTCCTCTTTACATCAGTTGCAGAGTCTGCAAGGGAAAGATAATTTCCTGTGTCGTTTTATACTGAACTATGTTGAAGTAGACAAAGGATTCACACGATTGCTTAAGAAAGGAATCCCATTCCTCTGGGATGAGATTGCCCAAAAATATTTCGATGCACTAAAGACATTTCTTATCAATGCTCCTCTTTTGCATCCTCCCAATTATCATTGCGACTATTCCCTGTACTTGGCTGTCGCATTTAGCACTATTGCCATGGTTATGGTACAGGACGACGGGGATGGTGATGAGAATGTCATTTATTATTTGAGATGCAATTTTCTCGATATTGAAACATGTTACGCACATGTCGAGAAATTGGTGTTGGCAGTTGTTGAATCCATCCAACTTTTTTGCCATTATATTCTACTTCACACAGTAACTGTGATTTCTGATTGAAACCCCATGACCTATATATTGACTCGACAATTTTTTGGGGGAAAATACTCAAAGTCAATCGTTATCCTCCAAGAGTTCGACTTAGAGTTCACTACCGCCAAATCGAAGAAATCATTGGCTTTTTCCGATTTGATTTTCTCTTTATCGTCTCCCTCTGCTCCCTCTAGTTCTGAGGAACGCATTCTAGATGATACTCTTTTTCTCATTAGCACCCTTGATCCATGGTACGGTGATATCATCGTCTATCTCTAGACATCCACCTTCTGATCCAAGTTGATGAAGGATGCTCGTCGATGCATCCCTTATCATTCGCAACCTTATTGCATAGTCGAAGATACCCTATACCGCATCAGCCGTTATTCTATTCTCTGCTAGTGTTTAACCCTTGAGGAGATTGAAAAAGTCCTCAATGAATACCATTATGGTGCCTGTGGTGGTCACATGTCTGGATATGCTACTCCACAAAAATCCTTCGTGTTGGATATTTCTGGCCCACCATTTTTAAATACTGCATTGTCGCTATTCGTAAGTGTCACAATTGCCATATTTACTTACACAAGATGTACGCACCACCCACACACCTCCATCCTGTCAATACCATTGGTCCCTTTCCAAAGTGGGACATCGATTTTATAACGTATAAATCTCACTCGGCTAGGGGGCATGCTTATATTATCGTAGTCGTGGACTACTTCACTAAATGGGCCGAATCAATGCCTAAACTCACAGATGATGGTAAGACGGCTGCACAATTCATGTTCAGTCATGTCATTACCAGGTTTGGTGTCCCTCAAGTCATTTTCACTGATCATGGCTCTCATTTTCACCATTACATGATGGTTTATTTGACTTGTAAGTTGGGTCTATGTCACGATAGCTCAACACCGTACTACCCTCAGGCTGATGGCCAGGTTGAAGCCGTGAACAAAGTTCTAGACACTATGCTTCAACATACAATTGCGATGCACAAGTCCAACTGGAATATCATGTTATTTTCAACTCTTTGGGCTTATCGAACATCGGTGAAGGATGCAACCAGATTCACTCCATTCCAACTTTTTTATGGTCTGGAAGCTACCCTTTTGATTGAATGAGAAATCCGTTCTCTCAAAATAGCTGTTGAATTATTTCCTAATACCTTGCCAGAGGAAGAACGTCTTCTATATTTGGAGAGGCTTGATGAAACTCACCACTTTTCTGCTCTAGTTATAGAAGCACAGAAAAAATGGTTCAAGGCTCATTTTGATTAGACAGTTTCCCCTCATACCTTTGTAGAAGGAGACCTAGTCCTCTTGTATGACCAAGCTCATGATAATCTGGGGGCAGGAAAATTTGAACCCATGTGTCATGGGCCCTCTATTATTAAGTGTGTTTTGCATAACAGGGCCTATGAGTTAATTGACTATGAAGGCTATCCTTTGAATAAGCCCAAAAATGGGTTGTACCTCAAAAACTACTATGCATGAGTTTCTTGTGCATGTCCTTTTGTACATAAGTGTGTTTTTCACTTTTGTACATTTTTTAGCTTGGTGTGCTTGGTGAGTAGTTTTTCCTACTTATTATGTCATTTCTTATTGTGTAGATGTCTTCCACTCCTTATGTTGGTTTCGCAGATGGTGCCTCCCGCAGTACCCGGAATTTGTCTTCCACAGCATGGCTGATTTATAATCGTAATGGTGAGTTGATATACCTTCAAGGTATTTCTCTAGGATTAACAACTAATAATGTCGTTGAATACAATGTCATCATCAAACTCTTAATAGAGGCCGCTGCTCTCAGCATTCATGCATTAATTTTCAGTCTAGACTCCCAACTTGTTGTTCTCCAGCTTAATGGGCATTACTCTATTAGAAATCCTCAGATTTTAAGGTTGTATTTGCATGCTCATTTATTGGAAAGGAATTTTTATTATATCACATATCAGCATATTCCTAGAAGGATGAATGTGTTAACTAATGCAACAGCCAATATTGTATTAGATAGACATTTGTGTAATTTGTAAAAACATCATCATCACATAATAATATTTAGACAGGAAAATAAGAATATATATATATATATATATATATATATATATATATATATATATATATATATATATATATATATATATATATATCGATTGTTTCATCCACATGCATCATAATTTCAAAAAATATGTGCGTTTTGGTTACATCCTCAGACATCATGTCTGTCAAAAAATATGCAGAAACAAAGCCTAGGAATCTAATCAGCATGATGCTCATGATAGGATGTCACTGCATGCACAAGCGGCCTCAGTAAATGGTGGATTCGGTTATACACCCCTGTAGTGTGCCTCAAGTACGCATGAGGAACATCCTCAAATCT
This sequence comes from Pinus albicaulis, assembly GCA_034641835.2. Classification (NCBI taxonomy): domain Eukaryota; kingdom Viridiplantae; phylum Streptophyta; class Pinopsida; order Pinales; family Pinaceae; genus Pinus; species Pinus albicaulis. The sequence continues at coordinate 399,744,510 of CM076580.1, read as the reverse complement.
CACATAATTTGGGATCCTGCTTGCGTGTCCCTCCAATTTTTGCATGATCTCCTCTTCCTCACTTCCCTCACCTTGAGGGACTGCCTTGAAATCATGTGGGACCCTCCGTGCTATGGGGGACATTCCTGCAAGTCTCTTTGGGCCAACATCTGCATTGCATGGATAAGTAATCAAAACATATATAGAAAAATCATAATACTCATCAAAATAAAAAAATGAGTTTTTATCCAATGATTCATCCCAATTCTAGTCCTCTACGACGATGAGTTGTTGGCAAGGCCAGTCGAATAATTCTGGCTTCCATGACATATGTTGACCACCTCCTGATCAAGGCATCAACTCTAACCAACATACCATCTGTGGCTCTCGTGTTGGTGGTGCAGGTACTACCAATTCTTGGCGTTGAAATATTGGCAACTGTTCTAGGATGAATGGTATCAAGATGGAACCATATCCAATTTTTTTTAGCTTGTCATTTTTTCTCTTTGTCAACTGGTGCTTTAGGTTTATTTTTACAGCTTCCACCCAGTTATAAATGGTTGGAGTCATACAATCCATGGCAAGTTGAAGTTGTGTGTTTGTAGCTTCATGAGGAGCTTGAGATCCAACGGCTCATGTTATAGTGTGCAGCACTACCTTTAATGCCAAATCAGGTACTGTCTATATATCTATTTTTCTTCTCTTCAATCCTTTCTTTGCTCCTGGGAAAAAAATTTCTATTAGCATACCCACGCTCTCACCCATGGGACGAGAACCTGTCATGATAGGTGTTAATCCCCTCCATGATAATCTAGTGATGAAATATATGTCAGAGACTTCTATCTCCAACTCTTGATTGTGAATCATAAACCTTTATCGATCGATGTCCCACACACTGATTAGATACGGTAGTAATTCCAGTTGAGCTCGAAGACACGGTGCTAAGAATAATTTCAAGAGCCCATGGTCTCTTAGGGCATCCATTCATCTCACATTTCTCATGGCTTGTTCATATTCTTCCCCGTGTTCTCATTCTTTCCATTCAATGACCATTTTGACTTTCAATTACCTGCAAAGCCATCATTTGGATTTCCATTAGTCACATGATTAACTTTTGAACCATTCTAATCAGGCTTTTAGGAGAATTTTCATATAATTTGTGGCTGAGGTGATTGGCGCCTCCCCGTTATAATTTTAGGTGGATTGGTGTTGCTTTTCCAAATCAGATCTCCTAAACTGAGTTCATTTAATTGTCAACCAGGATTTGTAAATTGCTGAAGTGAAATGTACCATATGTACCTAGGTGCTTGTTTCCTAGTGCGTTGTATGTAGTGTTTTGTGATGTTTTGGTCTTTTATGTTGATTTATGATGTTTTTGGTCTTTTGAAGTTTTATGTTTACAATGAAAATGCCTAGAAAACTAATGAAAAGAGAGTGGTACTCAAAAACACAGTTGAACCTAATGTATGGAATGGAAAATGTAATCAAAAACACTGAAACAACATCTAAACTATGACTGAATAGAAACAAGAGCTTGATGATGACTTTTTAAACAAATGACACAAACTAGACTTTGAGAAATGATCACTTAAATATGAAAATTTTCTAACTAGACAATCAGACACTAATCATGATGCAACATTCTATTCTAAACTCATCTATTCATGACTAATTTCTAGTTCTATTCTGCAATTTCAATTGAAGGTCAGAGTCTATTCTCCAAGAGTTATTGGTTTCTTTTCAGGGTAGTTCTGTTGAGGAAGAGCTCTGTTTATGGTGAGGAATTTGCAGAGATATTTCAGACCTTGTAATGATGTTATCTTCTGTTCCTAAGGTTATGGATCATTGATGGTTTTCAGAACAAAAAGATATTTGTAAATAATGAAGGTTGTCTTATGAATCCTATCAACTAAAGTGATTTACTGTGCAAAGGGTGACAATGTGACTATGAGATGTAAGTGCAATGAATTGATTTAAACATGAGCTTAAGATGCTTCTAAACTAGAACAATGTTAAATCATAAGTCATCATCAAACTTTGAAATGAAGTAGCTGGACATGAATTAAATGCAAAATGAAACTCCGGAGCGTTCTAATTAACATGCACTATTCTATGAAGTTACACAATCTGTTTGTTCATCATTAGTGATATTTTGGAAAAGTTCCTTCTTGTGGAAGAGGTAGAACAATTCTGACTGTGAACTTGTATGCAGTTGAAAGAAAATGAACTGAAAGCAATTAAAAAAAACTAAATTATCACATCACGGTCATATCTTGAACTTCTTAAGGATGTCTTGGAAGAATTTCTTCTTGTGGAAGAGTGATTAGGACAAGTGCAACTATGATAGTGAAGACTAAAAACTACAACTAATTCCTCTGACACTATAGCTATTCATCATTCATTGTTAAGATTTATTGGAAGAATGTCTTCTTGTGAAAGAACTATGATGAATATAACTACAGTCTCTAGTTAAAAACAGATACAACTCCTATCCTACAGTACCATAGTCATTAAACATTCATTGTTTTGATTTATTGGCAAAGAGTCTTCTTGTGGAAGAACTGGAACGAATTATGGCTACAGTAGCTAGCTAAAACAAATACAAATCCTATCCTACAGTACCATAGTCATTAAAAATTCATCGTTTTGATTTATTGGCAAAGTGTCTTCTTGTGGAAGAACTGGAACGAATTATGGCTACAGTAGCTGGTTAAAACAAATACAAATCTAACTGATATCCTACAATACCATAGTCATCGATCATTCATCATTTTGGTCTGTTGGAAGAATGTCTTCTTATGGAAGAACTGGAATGAGTACGACCACAGTATATAAAACACAACAACTACTAAGTCAATATGCAGAACGTAAAGACAGCTAGGAAAAACTTATCTAGTTTACGCTAAGGAAATCCGTTCAAGGGGCAGGGGCCCTCTACCACTTGACGGCATTCGACTTCACAATTAAATCATGCCTTCAAGATAATTTTGTCTGCTCCATTAACAATGCAATAGTCTGAACATAATGCTCTGTGTCTTAAAAGACGTAACACAGAGTTTTACACCAAAATCTAGCAGCAAATCTACACAAAATTTTCTAACTAAGCTCTCGGCCTATTCAAGAGTTTTTAAAGTAAATGCAAGTAACAATAATTACAATAATTTAGGAATAATGTCTTCCTAATCCAAATCATCTTCTGAGTCTTTAAGGTGGGCACGTAAAGAAAAGAACAATACAGACACATGCTGATCCTAATAAAGATCATGCCCTTACAAAATGTGTTCCCGTGCACTGTGATGGAGCTTTATTTCCTCTTCTGTGACAGCACACCATGTAGGCCTGGCTTGTCAGATCATGCTATAGCATTTTTCCTCAAGAAGACCTGGAACAATAGCAAACATAAAGGTAGGCTATGAAATCGCTTGGGACAGCTTCTGGCAGAATGCACATTTAAAAGTAGTCAGATCAAAAGTAATAATGATAGCAGCAATCACAAAATTCAACAAGTCAGTCATGTAAACCATTCTAGAAGTAATTTTAACTATTTTTATTGATCAATTGGGTTTAAAATAGAAATGGACAAGGGAGAATGAGGTAAAATGAGGTGAAGGAAAACACAAATTTGAGGCTCAACATACCCCCACTGCTGTCTCTTTGCATGTCCTCATGCAAATTATCCTATGAATTCTGAGGCTTCTGCAAGGACATCTAATCCCCTTCTTTTCCTTTGTCTGCATGCTAAAGGCCTTCTGGGTTTCCTGATCACAAGTTTGAACCTGAGGTTTGTGAGTGCTCTGATCAACTTTCTGTTCCTTGTCTTCATCTTCTCATTGGTTATCTCCACTTTGTCTATATGCAGGGATAAGGTTGAGTTCATGTCAGTCTTGAGCTTGATTTGATCTTTGAGAATTTCATTCTCATTTTTGATGTGTCTATTCAACACTTCCAACTCATACCTATCCCTCCTCAATATATCAATTTCAGTTAGTGGAGGACTGGGGGTTCTCTCTTCTCTTTCTAAAGCTGTTCTCTCTAGAGTTTCCACATAATCATAGATTTCCTGTTGAGCATGATCAATCTCAGGGGTGCCTTCATAAAAATCTTCATCATCATACTCTTCCATAGATGTTTCTTCATCTTCAATATTGATTACCCCTGTTTGTTTGATTGATGATTTCTTCAGTTTTCCTTTTAATCTGTGGCTTCTCCTAAGTTGAGAGGAACCCTCCCCTTTTTCCATAACAGATTCCTTGATTTCCTTCTCTGCCTTGAGTTGACTCTTGATTCTAGTCAACTTCTCCAGAATGACTTCTTCACTTCTTTCTTGAACCGGTTTGTCAATTTTACCTGTTGGAGTCCTCCATCTCCTACTTCTCTTTGTGGCTTGTGGTTCAGGTGATAGTTCTTTTGCTTCCTCAAAATGATTTCTTTTTAAGAAATCACCCCATGTATCATTTGATTTAGATAGATGATGCTCAATTAAAATTTTTACTAACCCATGATGATACAGGGTTGTTTCCAAAAACTGAACTCTTCTCTGAACACAAGAAGCCATTTTCTTCAGACTTTGATACAAGAAATATGGTAAATTCAAATCTTCTCTTAGAAAATGCAACATTAGTCTCATATGGTAGACATAAAATGTCCCATATCTACCCTCACATGTAACAAATTTTTGTAAAAGAAGTAGTATATTCCTCCATTTGCTCTTCAATGATGTACTGGGAATTCCCTTCTTGAACACACTAACATCCATGTTTGGTGATTTTAGGATTTGTTTCCATGAGTCATTATGGAATTCCCTATTTTTAAACCATCTTTCCCCAGCTCTGGATAATCCTGTAGCCTCTGCTATAAAAACTTCATTAACAGTAAACTTAACATCTCCTATTTCAACCTCAGTGCCTTGGAATGATCTAGCAAATGTTTTGGTAACTTCCTTATGGCAACCATTAAAATTTTCCAAGAATTGGAGCCATCCTATTTGTTGTAGCATCTCTTTGCATTGTGGATAACCTTCTAAATATTTTGATCCTATAGGCTCAATCCTTACGATGAAACCCATGATTTTTCACTATCAATTAACACTCTTCTCTATCCACAAAACAATGGCTTTTACTTTAGGATTAAAATGGCTTCAATCTCTAAAAAAAAATGGCTTCAATTTTGGAAGAACATACCTTTGAAATAGCTACAGTCTTAAAAATCTCTGGTTTGTATGCCTCTGTTTGGAAAATGCCTTCGAATCCTCGGACTGATGTACTTTTGTTGAACCTTGGAATGATATGGAAGCAATTTCAATTTTCGGGCTAATGTGTCTCTGATAGACAGTGGTAGATGATTCCAAATTTCTTTTTGTGCAATACCTCCGTCTCTGGTAACAGAAGACTTCAAACTCAATCACTGAAAAACGCTTTTGTTTCTAGTAACACCAGACTTCAAACTCAACCTCTGTCTCTAGTAGCAAATGGTATGCTTCAAATCAACACTACAGCCTCTCTGTCTCGGATAACAATAACTTCAAAACCAGTCACTACCACACCTCTGTCTTTGGTAATAACAGACTTCAAACTTCAATTACTACCATACCTCTGTTTTTGGTAGCAAAGTCTTCAATTTTAGCACCTCTGTCTTTTGGTAGCAACAGGCTTTAAACTCTTCACGGCCACAATTCTGTGTTGACAGTGCAATGCTCCGAACTTTGTTCTCAGTGATATGCTCTCTGTTCAGTGAGTTCTCACACCGTTATGCTTGCAATGTACCTCTTCTGTTCTGACCCTCATGATAATAATGCTTCTGCCTTCGGAATGTAACACTGGCTACGGAATGACGTTATGGCAAATGGTCACGGCAGAGAGTGGTGAAGTGAGGTGGAGGAATGCATTAATGATTTGAGGAGACAGAAGAGGATTTACGACGGCAGGAAAAATCTTCATCATTAAAGAACTTGGTTAAGAGTCGTGGGAATTTCAAATGATTTGGCCGTTCCACCGCTCAAATGCTATTGGATAGAAAATTTGAATTGGAAGTTTTTAATACAAAGTCTATAGAGGGTTTTGTTTGGTGTTTGATCAATAAAATAATTAAAACAACTCTTTGAATAATTTCACAACTAAACTATGCTAAATTTTCATGAATTGCCATCGTAATTTAAATTTGTTACCTCTTCCCTTGATGTTTGTGTAGCCTTTGTCTTCTCTGCTCATCTTTGGAGGAATCTTTCACTATTTTCTTGATGTCTTTGATTCATGAATTCTCTGGATCACTTTGTTGTAACTCTGATGTCTGCTGGTTGATGCCTTCAGGACTTGTAGCTGTGAAAAACTATCGGGCTGCAGAAAGGTCGATCAGCTACAGAATGTACACTGAGCTGCAGAATGTCCCTGAAGAACACTTTTATTATGAAAATGAAATGTTTCTGGAAGATGGGTGAAATGTTTATGAAAATGGATGAAATGGATGATGGATTATGAAGTGGATAATGAAATAAGAATGGATTCAGTTCATGGAATGAAGGAACATAAGGGCTATACTGCAATTCATGGCATATTTTTATTCTCTTGCAGCAAGATATCAAATTCTATGTTTTGACATGAGAATGAAGTGAATGGAAGATGGAGTGAAATGAATGAAATGGAATGGAGTGAAATGAATGAAATGGAATGGAGTGAAATGAATGAAATGAAATGGAGTGAGATGTGAATGATGGATGAGATGAAGTATGGATGGATAGTGAATGGAATGAGATGAAATGAATCATAAGTACTATGGCACTGAACTTATGATTTTTATAACAACTGCTTAGAAACAAAAATGGGAAAAGTTAGAGTGTCAGAGAAACTCTGATTTTCACCCTATCTTTTCTGTATAAACATGCCAATCAGTGATTGGTTTTCATGTTTATACCTTTATATTTTTTTTTATTTTTATTTTTTTTTTCAAAAGAGAAATGCTTCAGAAAATTTAATCAAGTTGATGAAGAAGAGAGACTCTTCTTCATTAACTTCACATCATTGTCTCCTTGGAACTTCTTGACAAACTCTTCTCTTGAGAGTGGCTTGTGGTATAGCTTCGGTCTATGGCCATTCACAAGAAAAGTGACCTCCTCTTCATCTATAGTTCTGATTTTTACTGCCCCATTATCAAAAATTCGAACAATTTCATATGGCCCAAGCCAATGTGTCTGAAATTTCCCTTGAAAATCCTTGAATTTTGAATCAAACAAGAGAGCCCAATCACCCTCTTTAAATTTCTTCTCTTTGATGTACTTGTCATGCCATCTAGCCCTTTGCTGTTGGACTAGACTTGTTTTCTGAACTGCATCTTGTCTGATCTCATCCAATTCATTAATTTGCTCCAGTCTATGCTTTTGTGCCTCCGTTAGATCAAGTCCTAGCTGAACTTCCATCTTGAATGTTTGGATTTGGAACTCTATAGGAAACAAAACTTGCTTTCCATAAACAAGCTCATAAGGAGTATGGCCTGTTGTGTTTCTCCATGTAGTTCTATAGGCCCACAAGGCTTCAGGAAGCCTATCTACCCAATCTCTTCTATGTAGATGAGCAGTCTTTGTTAGGATACCTTCAATGACTTTGTTAGTGGATTCCACTTGACCATTTGCTTGTGGATGATAAGGAGTAGATGTTCTATGTCTGATTTTGTACTTCTCCATCATTTGCTCCACTAGCCTTGATGTAAATTGAGCTCCTTGATCTGTAACAATTTTCCTTGGGACACCAAAACGAGTAAAAATATCCTCAAAAAGAAAAGTAACTACAGATGATTCATTAGCAACAAGTAATGGTTTAGCTTCTACCCACTTAGTAACATAATCAGTGCAAACTAATATGTATTTATTTTGTCTAGATGGAGGACTAATAGGTCCTACAAAATCCAAGGCCCATTTTTCAAAAGGTTCAATGTGTACCTGAGGTTGCAATGGCATCTCACCTGAAGGAGAAGGTTTCCCTACCCTTTGGCAACTGTCACACCTTTTGACATACTCCCTTGCATCTTTAAACAAGGATGGCCAATAATATCCTAAATTAAGGATTTTATAGGCTGTCCTCTTATCTGCAAAGTGTCCGCCACAAGGTTCATCATGACATGCCTTGAGAATTTCAGGCATCTCATCTTCACGAACACACCTTCTAATGATCAAATCTGAAACTGTCTTGTACAACTCATTAGCGACCCATGAATATCTTGCACTATCATTAATGATTTTTCTTTTATCCCTTGCATTCATAATTGAAGGAAACTTTCCTGAAACTAAATAATTAGCAATATCGGCAAACCATGGAGTTTGAGTAGAAACTGCAAAAAGATATTCATCAGGAAATTGATCTTCAACCGGAGTGTCATCTTTGATATTTTGAATTCTAGACAGGAAGTCAGCCATAGTGTTTTGTTTTCCAGGCCTATCTAGAATAGTAATGTTGAATTCTTGCAATAATAACAACCATCTTATAACTCTACCATTAGTGATTGATTTATTCATTAAATATCTAATGTCAGAATGATCAGTGTGAATAAAAGTTTCATAGCCGGTTATATAGTGTCTAAATTTGTTAATGGCATGAACAACAGCTAAAAACTCTTTTTCAGTTACAGTATAGTTTAACTCTGCAGGAGTCAAATTTTTACTGATATAATAGATGGCATAGAGAATTAAATCTTTCTGTCCCAATACTGCTCCCAGAGCTGTATCGGAAGCATCTGTCGAGATATGAAAAGGTAACTTCCAGTTAGGTCCCCTTAATATAGGTGCTTCAGAAATTTTGGTTTTCAGGGTTTCAAAAGCTAACTGGCAATCAGAAGTCCACTTAAATTCACAATCTTTGGTGAGTAATTTGAAAAGAGGAGATGCTATTTTGGTGAAGTTTTCTATAAATCTCCGATAGTACCCCGTAAATCCTAGAAAACTTCTTACATCTTTTTGACAATTTGGAATGGATAGGTTAGAAATAACTTCAACTTTCGCTTCATCAACTCTAATCCCATCCCCTGAAATGTGGTGCCCTAAAACAATACCTTCAGTAAACATCATAAAACATTTTTCATGACTAAGAGAAAGGTTTGCTTCTTGACATCTTTTTAGGACTTTTTCCAAGTTTTCTAAAGCCTCTTCAAATGTATCCCCAAAAACTGTAAAATCATCCATGTACACCTCTACACAGTCATGTATTAGATCAGAAAAAATTCCTAATACTGCCCTTTGGAATGTTGCAGGTGCATTGCACAATCCAAATGGCAATACTCGGTAGGCATAGGTACCCCAAGGACAAGTAAATGTGGTTTTATCTTGGCCTTCAAGTGCTACTTGGATTTGATTGTAACCACTAAATCCATCCAGGAATGAAAAGTACTTTTTACCTGCTAATGTATCTAATACTTGATCTATGAAAGGTAAGGGAAAATGGTCTTTAAGAGTAGCTTTATTCAGTTCTCGGTAGTCAACACACACCCTCCATTTTCCATTTTTCTTCGGTACAATTACTAAAGGGGAAACCCACTGACTATCTGAAATAGGATAGATGAAGTTAACATTTAACAATTTTTGTAATTCTTCCTTGACAATTTCCCTAAGATTTGGATTCATCCGTCTTTGAGGCTGTCTGATTGGTTTGCAATTTGCCTCTATATAGATGTGATGAGTACAAGTCTTGGGACTTATCCCTTTCATGTCGGTGTATTCCCATGCATATGCAGAAGAATGTCTCTGTAATACTTTGACTAGTTCTTCTTGTTGAGATTTTTCCAGATTTTTGTTTATGTTCAAGGTTTTACCTGGAAAAATTTCACTTGTAGAACTGCCAAATTTGTCCATAGAATGAAGAGACATCTGTCTAGATGACAAGAACTCAATATTGGATTTCTCTTGAAATGATTCTTGTTTGTGCTCTGGAGAAGATTCAAAATTTTCTATAGTATTCAGAATTTGATTATCTTCACTAATTTCTGAAATTGTGAAGAGTGGTTGCAAATATTCTTCATCCTCTATCCATTGAGTGTCATCTAGATCTGTAATTGTCCTAGCTGGAGGATATAAAGTAAATTTCTTTGTTGAACTTCCACCAGAAATATACATATCACCGGACCTACAACTAATAAAAGCATCAGCTGTAGCTAACCAAGGTCTTCCTAGTATAACAGGATGGCCTCCTAGATTATTCTTGGGTGTAAGGATCATGAAATCCACAGGGTACTCCCAAGAGTCTAAGGACACTGGAATGTCTTCTATTACCCCATCTGGTCTGATCACAGATCTATCTGCTAGTTGTAATAGTGTGGGTGTAAAGAGAAGATTAGGAAGTTTCAGTTTGTCCATGATTTGTCTACTCATGATATTTATTGCTGCTCCTAAGTCAATGACTGTGTTTTGAATTTCAATTCCATTGATGTGAATTTTGACAACTGGATTTCCTGGGTCGAGGTACTTTGGAATAGTAATCTTACCCATCATAATGTCTGCTATTTGTCCTACCAGTTGAATTTTCTTGGTTTCTCTTATTCTTTTCTTTGTTGTCTTCATACTCAACTCCTTTATTGTTTTGGCTAAAATTGGGATTTCCTTAATGGCTTGCAACAATGGAATTTTAATGCAAACATTTCTCAATTCATCCAAGAAATCATAATTAGGCACCATTATTTGTTTTTCTACACCTTTGTCAATTTGTAATCTTTCCGGAAAGGGAGGTATAGAAGTAGATGTGGATGGGTGCTCTAATACTGGAGTTGGGCTTATTGGATCTTTTTGTTTCAGTTTTTCAATGTTTTGGCCTTGAAAGGATGTTTCTTCCTCAAGACTTTTATTAACCCGTAGGGAGTCTTCTTCAGAATCATCTTGTTCTTGTATGATCACAGAAGGTTTCCTCTTCTCAAGTATCCTTCCAGACCTAAGTTGAACATCACTAAGGTCTAGAGGAGTAATTAAATAAGTTGGAAATTGTTGTCCTTCTATCATGTATGTATTCTGAGGATTCTTATTGTTGGGGTTTGGTATGGGCTGAGCTGGTAATTGATTGGATTTTTGAGGGAATGGTAATGGAAGTGGTTGATTTTGATGAGGTTGGTTCTGATGATGTTGTTGAGAATTCTGTTGAAAATTTTGTTGAAGATTTTGAGGAAAATTTTGTGGGTATGGTGGATAGGATGGTGGATACTGATAATATGGAGAGTATCTTCCATAGGGACCTTGTGATCCTTGTGCCCAAGCTTGAGATTGATTTTGAAATTGGGGCCAAGGTTGCTGCCAAGAATTCCAAGGTGGAGGTTGATTATACATTTGATCACGAAATCCCTGTGTCTGAGATCCCTGCCAAGGTCTTCTAGATACAAAGTTAAGAGATTCTGTGGAATCTGTAGGAGTTTCTTCTTGAAAAACAGCCTTGAGACCAGGAAGAGAAGGACAATTTCTGGTCTCATGTTTCTCAGAACAAATAACACAAGTTTCTACAACTTTTACATCCAAAGGGCACTCTCTCAAGGCATGTTTCTTCCTACATTTGGGACAAAAGATTGCCAAGGCATCAGATTCAGCCTTTTGCTTGTTTTGTATCTTAAGGGTGTCTATTTGTTCACTAAGACTCCCCAAGATGTCAGATTTAAAATCATCAGGCATGTGTCCTATTTCTGATCTACTTACTGTCCCAGAAGCAGACTTACTTGCCCTTGCAAGAGCGGGATCTCTTGGACCTTTGACAGTTTTAGATTTCCCTCTTGAAAGGTTGATACATAACTTAGATATTTCAGGTAATGTGAGTTGTGATATATCCCCTTTTCCCATCATGTTAAGGATATCCAACCATTCATCCCTAATTGTTTTCAACAAAAGAGCTTTTAAGGTGTCTTGATCTAGGTTTTCCATTTTTGCCCTTTTGATGTTGTAATTAAATCTTTCCAACAAATCTTCTAAGTTTTCTTCTTCTTTTTGTAACATCTTGAACACTTCTTCCTTATGATTAACCGGCATACAATAATCCAAGTATCTCTCTAGAAATGCTTGTTTCATATCTTCCCATGTCCTAATGGAACTACTGCTTAAGCTCATAAACCACTTCAATGATGCTCCTTTCAGAGTTGAAGGAAATAATTTCAATTTTTGGGCATCTTGAAGGTAGTCATAAGTCCTACACAGTACTTCAAATTCGAATAAGAAAGTTTCGGGATCCTCAGTTTTAAGTCCATAGAAGTTCGGAAGGACAGAAGGTGAAATGTTTTTCATGGTTGTATTGGTTTCTCCATCAAGTATAGGGAACCCAAAAGAGCTTCCTATTCTACCTCTTCCTCCATCTGCACCTCTACCTCCTCTTCCTCCTTCTCCTCTACCTCTTCCTCTACCTCCTCCAAATGTGTTTTCTCCATTAACAACTCCTCCTCCTCCTTCTTCTGCCATGGTTGACTCTCCTATGGAAGTAGAAAGGTTTGTATCCTCAACAAAGGTTTTTGGATCCTCTTCTATGGTAGGTTCAGTGGATGAAGTGGAAGGTTTCTCTAATGGAATAGGTGACCTTAGATCTTCTAGAAGTCCAGGATCAGTAAAGGATGGAAGATGGGTTTGAGTTGAAGGTGTACTAGTTCTGGATCTGGATGAAACAAGTGGTGTTCTAGATGTCAAACTTCTGCCTCTGTTGCTTATAAATCTTCCTCTTGAATCTCTCTCCCTACGCATAAAATTGTTTTTGGATGCTAAGAAACAAAGGTTACCTAGTTTTCACTTCCCCGGCAACGGCGCCGAAATGTTGTGCCTCAATCTAGTCTCCTAAACTGAGTTCATTTAATTGTCAACCAGGATTTGTAAACTGCTGAAGTGAAATGTACCATATGTACCTAGGTGCTTGTTTCCTAGTGTGTTGTATGTAGTGTTTTGTGATGTTTTGGTCTTTTATGTTGATTTATGATGTTTTTGGTCTTTTGAAGTTTTATGTTTACAATGAAAATGCCTAGAAAACTAATGAAAAGAGAGTGGTAGTCAAAAAAACAGTTGAGCCTAATGTATGGAATGGCAAATGTAATCAAAAACACTGAAACAACATCTAAACTATGACTGAATAGAAACAAGAGCTTGATGATGACTTTTTAAACAAATGACACAAACTATACTTTGAGAAATGATCACTTAAATATGCAAATTTTCTAACTAGACAATCAGACACTAATCATGATGTAACATTCTATTCTAAACTCATCTATTCATGACTAATTTCTAGTTCTATTCTGCAATTTCAATTGAAGGTCAGAGTCTATTCTTCAAGAGTTATTGGTTTCTTTTCAGGGTAGTTCTGTTGAGGAAAAGCTCTGTTTATAGTGAGGAATTTGCGGAGATATTTCAGACCTTGTAATGATGTTATCTTCTATTCCTAAAGTTATGGATCACTGATAGTTTTCAGAACAAAAAGATATTTGTAAATAATGAAGGCTGTCTTAGGAATCCTATCAACTAAAATGATCTACTGTGCAAGGGGTGACAGTGTGACTATGAGATATGAATGCAATGAATTGATTTAAACATGAGCTTAAGATGCTTCTAAACTAGAACAATGTTAAACCATAAGCCATCATCAAACTTTGAAATGAAGTAGCTGGACATGAATTAAATGCAAAATGAAACTACGGAGCATTCTAATTAACATGCACTATCCTATGAAGTTACACAATCAGTTTGTTCATCATGAGGGATATTTTGGAAGAGTTCCTTCTTGTGGAAGAGGTAGAACAATTTTGACTGTGGACTTGTATGCAATTGAAAGCAATGAACTGAAAGCAAATGAAACTAAGTTGTCACATCACAGTCATATCTTGAACTTCTTAAGGATGTCTTGGAAGAATTTATTCTTATGGAAGAGTGATTAGGACAAGTGCAACTATGATAGTGAAGACTAAAAACTACAACTAATTCCTATGACACTATAGCTATTCATCATTCATTGTTAAGATTTATTGGAAAAATGTCTTCTTGTGAAAGAACTATGATGAATATAACTACAGTCTCTATTTAAAAACAGATACAACTCCTATCCTACAGTACCATAGTCATTAAACATTCATTGTTTTGATTTATTGGCAAAGTGTCTTCTTGTGGAAGAACTGGAACGAATTATGGCTACAGTAGCTAGCTAAAACAAATACAAATCCTATCCTACGGTACCATAGTCATTAAACATTCATCGTTTTGATTTATTGGCAAAGTGTCTTCTTGTGGAAGAACTGGAACGAATTATGGCTACAGTAGCTAGCTAAAACAAATACAAATCTAACTGATATCCTACAATACCATAGTCATCAATCATTCATCATTTTGGTCTGTTGGAAGAATGTATTCTTATGGAAGAACTGGAACGAATACGACCACGGTATATAAAACACAGCAACTACTAATTCAATATGCAAAACGTAAAGACAGCTAGGAAAAACTTATCTAGTTTACGCTAACGAAATCCGTTCAAGGGGCAGGGGCCCTCTACCACTTGACGGCATTCAACTTCACAATTAAATCACGCCTTCAAGATAATTTTGTCTGCTCCATTAACAATGCAATAGTCTGAACATAATGCTCTGTGTCTTAAAAGACGTAACACAGAGTTTTACACCAAAATCTAGCAGCAAATCTACACAAAATTTCTCTAACTAAGCTCTCGGCCTATTCAAAAGTTTTTAAAGTAAATGCAAGTAAAAATAATTACAATAATTTAGGAATGATGTCTTCCTAATCCAAATCATCTTAGGAGTCTTTAAGGTGGCTGCGTAAAAGAGAAAAGACACCTGGACTATAACAGTCCTAGTAGGAGTCTTCTTTCACAAAATGTGTTCCCACGTGCATAACCGTACACAGACTTCATTTCCTCTTCCATGACGAGCAACACACCATGTAGGCACGGCGTGGATCATGCCCATATGCGTTTTTCCTCAAGAGGCCACCTGGAACATGCTCAAACATAAAGGTAGCTGCAGAATCGCCGGTTAGCTACAGAATGCCTGCATTCTGCAGCTAGTTCCGGTCAAAATGTCTAACAATGGCAACAATCACAAAATTCAACAAGTCAGTTATGTAAACCATTCTAGAAGTAATTTTAACTATTTTTATTGATCAATTGGGTTTAAAATGGAAATGGAAAAGGGAAAAATGAGGTAAAATGAGGTGAAGGAAAGCACAAATTTGAGGCTCAACACAACTCCATGCACCTCGAACCAGCAGCAATAGCGCACCCAATCATTGACAAAATTCCCCCAAAAGCATCAAAAATCAAGAATGAAGAACATGAAACATAGCTTAAAATGTAGGAAAATATGAGAGCTCTTACTTATAGAAAGAAGATTTGTGATTGGCCTCCTAGATTGTCTGTTGCAATCTCCAAAAGATCATAGTTAAAATTGGTAAAATGCTCACAAGAAGTGAAAAGGTGAAAAGTAATTTATTTTTACTATTTATGTCATTTAATAACCTTTTCGAAACTCTAATTAGGTTTTTGAGCTTATATTTCGATTATTTTAATATTTATCTCGAAAAATGGGATTTATGTATGCTTCTTCTGTAGCAACAGGTCCTAAACATGATGATGATGAAGTGACGAGTTGTATTTTATTACTTTTTCGGACTCAGTAAAAACATGAAAAAGCCACCCCCTGGAGTCATCTTTCAACTCTTTTCTGACTCTCTAAAATTGAAATGATTTTCGAGACTCTTGTCTTTTTGAACTCGTTAAAGGATGTGAAACTTCATCTACCCAGTATATTTTTACCCATTTTTTGGGTTGGGACAGATTATTTACGAAAAAGGAATACCTTAGCCAATCACGACTAAGAGGTTCTCCCAGATATTGTTTTCTACCTTTTCGGATATATGGGACTACTTAAGAAAAGGGATATGCTATAGTTTTCATTTTCTCTTCTTTTCAAACTCTATAAACATGAAAAGATGTCGATTTCTTCCTTTGTCAGACTCGTTAAAAACTATATTACATCAGAAATTGTCACCATGATGTTACCGAGTTCCTCCCTCCTAGGGCTCATAAAATGTACTAGGATGGATTTTTCTAAAGGACAAACTTGTATGGCAAGAATATGTTATCCCCTTCAATATTGTTTCCAAAAATAATGGGGGTACTCACCAAAAATGGTGGAGGGAAATGGAACAAGTTCTTAATTGTATCGGCAGTATGTCGCTATTGAATATGACACTTGTCTGAAATTCATGTTGGTTTGGGGACATCCCATTCATCATTTTGCCTCCATGGGTTGGGTTATCTATTTTGACCTCTCATCTTCTCTTTGCCATGTCACCATGACCTTAGATCCCTTGATGTCAAGTGCTGAAAAATTCCAGAGTCGTGTCACCAATATGTTCAAGAGAAGTTCCTTCTACAGTTTTCAACCCCTGATCCTCTGTTTAGTACTGATTCACTATCATCTTATTCCTCTGTCTTGTGTCGATGATGTGGGAAAAATTATCACCCTCCTTCGACCGGTCACTTCCTGTTTACTTTAGCTCACTATCTAGGTAGTTGATCTAGAGACTCCCTTTCAGTACCTTGGATCTTGCATGCCTCAATGGTAAGTTCTTCACATTCAATGACAGGTCCTCATCATTGGACTTTGATCAATTCATTTCGCAGGTGTTCGAATCCAGCTCAATGTTCACATTCTGCGGATTGTATTAGTTGTACCTTGAGATCCGTTGTCATTACTGGTGGTTTCTCTCATGCATGTTAACTTCTTTTATCATTGGCTGGTAATCAGGCAATTTTCTTGCATGTTCGATTTCAGCTCACTAATTCACATGCTTGAATTTGTACTTGCTCAAGTCGAGATGGAATGCAAGACCCTGGGTTTTTTCTAATAAAATCCAAGTTGCAAGACTATTTGGTTTATCATGATTATATGCATGACTCTTCTGATTGGATGGTTGCGACCATACTTAAGTCTATTTGATGATCCTTCTTACTGGATGGTTGCGTCCATACCTATGATATTATTTTTATATGTATTCTACTAAGGATGGTTTTGCACATACCACATGTTCATTTATTAGAGATATCAGTTTTACTTGTTCTTGTAGGACTTCTGATGGTGGCATTTTGCTTTGGGCATGTTGTCACAAAGAATTTCACCCCTCCCTCTCTCTTGGACCTCATGCTTTAGGGGACATAAGTTACACAGTATTTTGTCACTGTCCCTACAATCCACATCCCGAACATTGTAGTACCATTTCAGTTACTTCTGCATATTTTCATACCTTGGTATAAGTGTCATTTCATCCCTTGGCATGTCAAGAACATATTCTTTGTCGATCATTCCTCAAGCAGACCCTTAAAAACATGTGATTTTGGGTCAGCACTGGTAGGAAGTTATGGCCTTTCGCCCATGGAGAAGTTAACACTGCGCCCCACATCCTTCGATACTCTATCTCAGAAGGGCACCTGCACCGAGCTGTTTTTGGAATTTTTTTAAAAGTAGAAATGAAGTTTCCACAACTAGAAGCTTCGTCAAGCAAAGAGCTAGAAGTTTGTTTTGAGGATATAGCCGACGAATTCTCCTTTGGGCTTCTTGTTACCATAAAATAGGAACTAATCCAAAGGATAACATTTTTTCCCATTATTTGAGGGCCCATATCCTCCTCCTCCATTGTTATATAAGGAGACCTCCTTCACCTCTGCTTCCTTAGTTAGCTAGTTAGAAGAAGCAATCATATAGAGAAGAATAAATTATAGCTTCGGGAGAATAGAGAAGAGTGTGATTGTTTTTTTGTGTTAGAAACATAGTGAGATCTTGGACCTTTGTGTATGAGGGTGTTGCAAATGTGCTTGGATATGGACCTACTGAAGGAGAGCATCAACATCAAGGCTTTAGGGTAAACTCCCCTTGTCTTTATCATAATAAAATGCAACTGATGTTTATCTTCCACTCTTGTCTACATTTATAATGATATTTATAGAATTCCTAGATCAGTTAAATAGGTTGTAAGTGTTTTATGTTTATCATGATTTTACGCTTGTTATGGTGTCTTGACTATCTGTACAAGTATTCGAACGTTGTTAGCAATGTGTATCGAGATTGGGAAGAACGACTGATCAAGAAACTCCGACAGAATATGACAACATAGCATTAGAACAAGGTAGATCATATTCCTTGCCTTGAATTTCATTTACAATCTAGGAAGGTAGAGGTTAGTATGTTCCTGTAGTTGCTAGTCTCACCCTACGGCTAGAGGGATCTCCTCTATCCATAGAGGGGATTTTTCTGCACAACAAAGAGACACAAAGTTAGGCTATTCGAACCAGGGAAAAACCTCTCTCTCTTGGAGAGGAAAACCCACGAGAAATTATTCTTATAGTCTTTCAAAATGACAAGTACAATGACCAAGACTCAAACCCTTGACCTATTAGAGATTCCAAGACCTTGTCACTACTTCTATACCTACCTTCAACATTGATCCTTATTTTCCTCACCTACCGGTACTGACCTGCATCACTATTAGAGAATTCAGTCTCTAAATTTATCTTCAGACACTCTTTATTTCTTACAATATCATTCGAGATCTCATCCTTTACTTTGCTTTCAATTGAGACTTTGTTTAATGGAGATGTAGAACC
Organism: Pinus albicaulis; assembly: GCA_034641835.2. Classification (NCBI taxonomy): domain Eukaryota; kingdom Viridiplantae; phylum Streptophyta; class Pinopsida; order Pinales; family Pinaceae; genus Pinus; species Pinus albicaulis. The sequence goes on along the minus strand of CM076580.1, from coordinate 399,725,941 downwards.
TTTCTTTTATGAACTATGAGTAGGAAGGTAAATTATATATTTACCTTCCTCATTTTTCCCACATTGCAATAACCCTTAACCTTCGCATCACAACATGATGATCAATATTAGCCCATCTCTTAACATGACATCTGAATAGAACACATACATTATTTTTCATAGATTTCAAGTGTATGTCAATGTATTTATCTCATATTTGACCACATATTTTCTTCAAACTTGACCGTAACATTATTCACAATGATCTGCATATATATATATATATATATATATATATATATCAGAATTGACTTGTTCCTAAAGTTTGCAGTAAATACCATCCTTGAGACTGCATTTGATCATATATGTATATGCATCTACCTCTATTCTTGAACCCGCACTTGATCACAAGTATTTCCACATCTAAATCTGTATTCGACCTACATTTTTTCCTAATCTTAAGTATGCATACAAACACTATTATATGATAGAGAAATCTACCTCTCTTGGTGGTCAAGTGAGCCGCAGGTTATTTGATATATATGGTGCACAGATCCTATCTTTAGGCCGCCCATTCATCTATCACGTAGGACGACTTGAACCATTGTTAATAGGCCAACTAGATCATAATGTATAGAAGCTTATCTTCCACCATTGAATGAGGGCTGATATAAGCCTTTCATCCACAAATTTATGACAAGGCCTTGGACCATTCTCTTTAGACTAGCCACTTCATAAACATGACACTTAATTACATTTATCAGAAGACAAACCCTAATAGACATCAAGAATAATTTTATTGACCTATAATTAAATATCTCTCAAGAAACGCATGAAGGAAGTATAACAAAAATACATTTTATTATCTTTTTCTTCTTCTTTACATAAATACATAATTACATAGTCAATATGAAGACCGATCCTAGTTACACTTTTCAACATGTATAGGATCATATGAATGGAGGGGGAGGATAGGTAGAGGGTGAGAGTGAGAAGGAGAAAAATATATGGAAAGAAAGAGGGGGAGAGATAAAGAGGGATAGGGAGGGATAGGAGGAGATAGTGATAGAGTAGGTGATAGAGAGTGGGAGAAAGGGGGATATTAGGGTAAGGGGAAAGAGAGGGAGTTGGAAGGGAGAGAGAGAGGTGAGAGAGAGTGAGATAGAGGAGGATATTTGGGTAGAGGGAGAGGGAGGGAGAGTGAGGGAGCAAGAAAGAGGAGGGGGGAGAGGAGGGGTGTAGAGAGAGAGAGAGGGAGGGAGTGGGAGAGATAGGAAGAGAGAAGGGGGGAGACATCGAGAGAGGGATAGGAGGAGAGAGGTGGAGTGAAATATTGCATGAGGGAGGGAGGGGAAAAGGATGATATAAGGGGAGAGTGAGAGAGAAAGAGAGAGGGAGAGAGAGAAATATAAAGATGGATCAAGAGAGAGATATGTGTAGAGATAGAGGGTAAGACTAAGAGAGAAAGAGAGAGAGAGATAGAAAGGGGGGAAAAGAGAGAGGGATTTTTATAGCATATTTTATCACCTCTATATACTTGATGATCTATGTATTGGCCTTGGGCAACCCTTTCTATTTAGACTTGGTCCTTTACCTAAAAAAAAATATTTTGAATTCCATACACGACTCTGCCCTCTCAAATATTCATGCAAACATGGGTCTAGTTATATCCTACCCACATATATAATTTAAAATATGAAAAAAATATAAAAATCCCTATCTTATGGGCAGGGTTTATGAGTTACACTGAAATCCTACCTACAAGAAACTGTGTCCAAACCATTTCCCAACTGAAAAAAATGTTTTGATGAAGTATAAATACACCTCATGGGAAGGCCTGAAGGGAGGAGAGAGATATGTATTGATACTATAGCATGTTAGTCCCATATCAAGTATGATTATCTATGTGTCTCCTGCACTTCTCAGGTTGAGGAAACCCTTGTTTCCCTCTTTGAGATGTTCACCTCCTTTATGTGACATCCTTATGCATCCTTATGGAAGAAGATTGTTGAGGCTTGGGCTAGACGGATCTGGAGGATAGTTTTTCTTGGAGCCATGGGTTAACCATGTGGTATTCATCCATGTCTTTTACATATATCAATAAAGAAGCTCTATCCCATTCCTGATGTCATGATATTTAGTGTTTTTATACATATTAATGATATAATTATAGTTTATTTCATGTTATTTTCTATAAGTTTATATGATCTAACCACTCGCATATAGAACATATATGTTGTTGCAACTAGTCTATGTGCTTTTATTGAATGAGTTGTAGGTTTTGAATCTAGTGGAAAAGCAGAGGGTTTTCACCATGTGCGAATGACCTCAATTGTAGGACCTACGAGTAATGTCACTTCTCCCAAGTTTACTAGCTTAAGCATTAGGTCCATTAGTTTACTTTCTTCTTGTTGTTGTATGTCTCTTGCTCTGTTGGGGTCCTCAACCCAGACCCTACGGTAATTCATCCCGTAACAGAATTGGCAACTTCGTTGGGGATTACATCCATGTAATTCCTAGTTTGGGTTGTTTTTCTATGGATTTGGGTTCTCTGATTGGTCTAATTACTTTTCCAGTCTTATTGGTTATTTATCCATCACGGCAAAACTTTTGATCTTCTTGATTAGGCTTGGATTTTTTATTTTTTATTTTTTTCCTGTTTTATACACATTTTTTAGTTTAAACAATCACATATATACACATTTTGGTCTAAAGAAACACGCGTATATGTTGGTTTCCTTGTACATAGTCGCATATGCACGCTCGTTGTTCACTGCCAAGCTGCGTATGGCCAGTTTTAAATGAAATTTTGATTTTTGGAATCCTACAAGGTCTTTTTGCCTTTTCTCAACCACTATTGTAATGTATTTGGGTAGTTTTTCTGTCTGTTGTGTATCAATTTCTCTTTTTCTTTATTGAAAACCTAGTCAACCTACGGTTTACCTTGCTTTGTGAAGTTTCATTTTTTGGTTTTGCACTAGTGTTGCTTTCTGAAGTTCTTAGCTATTCTGACATTTCAAGACAATGAGTTAGTGTCAGTTTTCTCATGCTTTGCCTTGTTATTTCTTCAGCTTTTATTTTTTTCTTGTTGGATTTCTTGGTTTTATTTGTTTCTTGAGAAGAGCTTTTCGGGAAAATCTTGAATTGTCTTCTTAGTTTTCTTGAAGTTTATTTGATTTCTGGAGTTTTATATAGTTATTCGGGTCATTTTCTTGAGTTAGTTATCTCATTTTGTTTGTTAAGTCCTGTCATGAAAGTGATATTGTTTCCTTATGGAATTTGAGGTCTCTTTTTGCTCAGCCTGGTGATTTGGAGTTTTGATTAGTTTCTTCTTTCTCAAAGATATTTTTCTGCTACCTTAAAAAGAAAAAGGCTCAAAAAACATTGTTGTTTCCCTCTTATTTTTCTTTTATTTTTTATTTTTTATTTTTTTTGAGCAAGTTTGAAGTTTTTCAATTGGTTTGATTGCTTGGCTTTGAGAAAAGTTCTTTATTGAATTTGTCTCTTCTTGTATCATGTTGTTTTTGGAATTTGTGTTGAGGGAAGTTATTTTTTTGGACTTGTCTTTTCTTTTGTATCAATTTTTTTAGACTCGCTGTTGAGAAATTCATTCTCTTATTCGATTAGAGTAGTCCTAGAATCATGCATTTGGAATTGGTAGCTTTGCATTAGTGTATTTGCATTGTTAAGTATTTTTAGTCTTTTGTTAGATTTTGAGTGTGTGAGTGTGAATCTTGAAAAGAAAAATAAAATTGATTTCTTTCATTAGTTTTTCGTAGAACCTATGTAGAAATTGCTTTTCATCGAAGAAAAAGTTTCATGTGCATGTAGTAGGTTTCTATTGATTTATTTTTTAATCAAAACATCACAAGTTCCATCTCTATTTACCCCTGACTTAAAAAGAACAACCCTTAAAATCAAGCGCATAATTTAAATTGAACTAGAATATTTTTGAATTCTCATCAATATACATCAACTAGTCTAGGTCATTAGGGCCTTGGAATAGGTGTATGGAGAGTTAACTCTCCGAGGCCACTCAAAATTTCAAAATTAGAATTTGATTAAAGAGTGAAATCTAGCCTCGTTAATTTTTCCAGGAAAGCTCTCCTCCGTAGATTCAAGCACGAGGGTGAGTGAAAGAGGAGAATATATATACCCCCTCACTTATTTGCTAGATCCCAACCAAAGACCGTTTCGCCCAGTTGTCAATATGAACTGGTGATCATAGTTGCTATTCCTAAGTATCACATAGGTGTCTGTAGGGGGAATACCTGTGGTACCTGAGGTAGACATTGCATCACATTCATTATTACTTCTCGAGGGTGCCCCTTGCAAAGCTTGGGTACCTTCTCCAGTAAAGGCTTTTTTTCTGGATGTCAACGTAATTGTCTCTATTACCTTCGCTAGTAGGCCTGGGGTGTAATTACCCTAGACTATTTTCACTTTCTTGTACTTTGGTTTTCGCTCCTAATAACCAAGAGTGGAAATCCCTAAGAGCTACTTGATTGTTGAATCTTAGGGACATTTTGTAGAGAGTGCTATACCTTTGTAATTTTTGTAGGGAGTGCTCCTAGCACTAGTACAAAATGGCTAATTAGCTACTAAAAACATGACTAAAATTTGCATATAAACGAATATTTTTCAGTCGGTGACCAATAGTAGCTAATTTAGAATATCTTATAATGCAACCAACTTTTTGTCATTTTTAGCTTAGTCATTGATTGGTTATCTCAATTTTGTTGTCTAGTTGTTATCTGGTCATTAATTTGGTCATTAATTTAGTCACTGATTTAGTCATTAATTTAGTCATTGATTTGATCATTAATTTAGTCATTGATTTGGTCATTAATTTGGTCATTGATTTAATTATTGATTTAATCTTTGATTTGGTCATTAATTGTCACATTTAATGACCAAATATACAACAAAATATATTACTATATGATCACTCGAAAAAACTAATTAATGACCAAAGAAATATGACCCAAATGTTGGTAGTGTTATAAGATACTATAAATTAGCTACTAATAGTCATATATATGCAAATTTTAGTCATCATTTGAAACCAATTAATGGCCGAAGAAATATGACTAAATTTTAGTCGTGTTATAAGATACTGTAAATTAGCTACCAATAGTCGTATATATGCAAAATTTAGTCGTCATTTATCGTCACAAATTTAACATTTGCAGTAGTCATTTATTCATTATATAAACGACTAATTTAGTAATTTATATTCATTTCATTTACTTTCATTAATAATCATTATAAATGAATAATTTAGTCGTATATTCATTTTATTTGTGTTCATCATTAATCAATATAAACTACTATTTTAATAGTTTTAGATTGATTTTATGTGTTCATTTTTAATCAACATAAATTAATTAGTATGATTTTGCAACTAAATTTAGAAAAAAAATGTCATACGAATTACATGTTCATCTAATATGAAAACACAAAGTTACATATGTTAATTACAATACTAAGTAATATCAAGTGCAACTATAAATAATTCCAACGACATAAATTATATTATATAAAATGTCAAGTATTACAATATGAGTTTCCAACTTAATATTGGTTGGAGTACAATTTACAGATAAAATATTGTTGATCACTTCAAAGCATTATCATTATCTTGCCAAGGAATTCCAAGCGAATTCACCAACTCTGAAAACTTGACCATGAGTCTTTATGTCTGTGTATTATGCAGGATATTAGCTTTATGGGTACCACTAGACCAGTACACTTCTCTCTCTTTGTCACTCTAGTGTTATTGTTCCCATCTTTCTTCAATCCTTGCTTCTTACCATCAATACTGAGCCCATTTTCTACAATAAGAAAACAAAAAAAGTTACAATGAAAATTATAAGACATGAAAGTCGATGAACACTGGAATATAAACTAAAGTAGATTATAAAGGATTTATACGATATATACCTCAACATCAACAATATTGTTAATCTCATTTTTCCCCATAAAATCAAGAAACTCGAACAAGTTTTCTTTAGTTGGGAAATAGTGGCCACTATGTGGCCAGATGACCTGTATAAACAAAGAAAATAAAATGTCACAAATAAACACAACAGAGCTAGAAATTTCTACTAAGAATGTCTCATGCTCCACTTTTGTAGTTGTATCATTTCCTATATTTTTCTCTAAGTAGTGACACTTCTACAATAAAAATGGTTAGCAAAAATCTAATGGGTGGAGAAAAGTATTACTGACATAAGATTACAACAAGAAACTAAAAAAGAATAAGACAAGACTTTGTAAATTGTGATACTAACTGGGAATATAGCTTCAATATAGTAATCTTCAATTATCAGCGTACTATTCCAAGGGAAAAGGAATACAATTCCCATAAGTCAACAAATTATGTATGCCCCTTGTTTTCCCTGTAATTAATTGAGAAAGATTAGAATGTAAAATTTCCATTTAGAATCTCTAAAATGATTCTATAAATATTCAAAGCAAAATTGATGTTACTCATTCATTTTTCTCTAATGCGGACAAAACTGAATATGCTAAATTGTTTTTGAGCTAGAGAGTTCTATAATTCATCGTGTCCAAAATCATTGTTTATTTTCATGAATTTGTTTTTTTTAATGATCAAGAAACGGGCCCATATTTGATCAAAAAACATATTTTTCAGAATATATTCCATTTTTCTAATTCAAAGCTAGATATCCTTCCAGTTTATGACGTTCAAACAAACTAGAATAATTTTCCTTTAACAAGTCACTGTTGTAATATACTACTAAACAGAGAACTACGTAATGAAGTTATTAGTGGTGGAATACTAATAAATCACAAATATAGGCAAGAGATAACACCACTATGTCCTAGACATGCCAAGTCTTTGTCCTCTTGGTAGGAAATATTACTTCATGAAAAAAACATATTTGACAAAGAGAACTTTTCTAAAACTAACCAACGCCAGTGTATCCAACAACATTGACATTTCTATTGGCATGCCCTCAAAATGTGTGGAAGTATCAAAAAAGTGTAGTGCACTTCTCTGTAAGGTTAAATTTTGGCAATGGAATATGTTGTCCCTTAGTCTATTGAGGTTTTAACTTGCCTTTGATAACTTAGAGAGAATGGGAATCAAATATAGAACAATGACAGAAAGCTTTTATTCATTCACACTTACCTAGATCCTAAACAAGCATATATATATATATCAAGTCACAGGCCCAGTTCTTACAATGACCTCTCCTAGAGTCTTACACCATAGCTACTTTCCCATGTTAAACCATAATTTTCCATCATTATCAAGCCTTCTTTAGACATTCCGTTAGCCTCTTACTTAAACTATCTATACATATGGTGGAAATATATCTTCAAGAACTGTGCCTCGATTGTCTTCAACTACTCCAGAATGGGTTGCGAAAACAATTCTTCCATCCTAAAGCTCCATTCAACCAATTGATAACCAAGGAATCCCCAAAGACCTAGAATTCAGTCACCTCTCCTCTAATGCTATTGTTAACAAAAAATTTAGTGCCTTTATTTCATCACAAATGTTAGAGCTTGTACCAATAAATGCTTTAATTTTTGAAGATATGAGTATAATAGAATCACTATGGTATAGGATACCTCTTGCAACATATTTTGCTTGTTGACCTTCACTGGCACTGTTGGAACTTGAAATAACACCATTCCCACTCTTAAAAATAGAAAGATGGATCAATGTCCTTTCTTTACCAGTGTTAGGGGATTTTTTACTTTGAAATCTCAGTCATGACTTGGAGACACACTGAAACGATGGCTAAACCTTACCTTGAAAGATGTCAGAGTTTATGGCAAGAAAAATACATCAAAACACCATAAGACGCAATTCCTTATAACCCTTTAAGTCTTTGTTCAAAACCAAGTATTTAAAAATTGAATATGATATCGCTCATAGGTATATATGCATCTAGTCACTTAGTTTTTTGAATATTTTTGAACTTCTAGAGCTTCTTCCACTACCAAGGTGCATGCTCTTGCTTGTAATTTTCAATATCTTTGTCATTTTCTGTTTCCATTCCTGGCTATGAGATAATGGTACTATCCAGAGTAAATGAATTGTTGCTTCAAAAGTAGTCAAAGAGACTTTTAATTGTACCATGATCATAGAAATAATTCACCATTGTTGTATTACATTCTTGGTTGTTGCACTAAGCAATCCTATATCATCACAATGTCGATTGTGAACTACAAAAACCTTCACAAGAGTCACGAAAGATGATCACATTACAGACACAACCTTATTCATATTGTCAAAGTCCAAGAGATCAAGTGACATCCTTTTAAATTTTTGGGCTTGAGATGTTTCTCCTACACTTACAGATCCTCCAATGTCATCCTCTGATGCATCTACATGTCGCCCAAGCTGACCAAGACACATTCTTGAAATCCCTTCGATACCATGGTATGTTTTTGTCTTGTTTGTATAACCAAAATATATTAGGGTTCAATGGACCAAGGAGAAGCAAGCCTATTCCTCATAGACACTAGGTTCACATGTCGAACAACTGAAACTGTGTTAGTGTCATTGCCAACTTCTGTACCTGCTACATTTGGTGCTGAATTTTCAATTGTAGGTCCTTTTCATCCTCTTTATTCGCATCTACTTTTGAATCACTAACAAGATATTTCTACCAAACTATTTCTTTGTACACCATCCCTCCATGCTTCAATATGTCTTCATCCCCAGAACCAATTTTAGGCATCATTTTTCTTGTGCTTTTCAGTAAATGTGTTGAAAAGTATAAAAAACCATCTATAATTTAAAGTCATCTCAAATTTCATATGTGTTGTGCTACCTCAATATCTTCCAGCTTTGTTCTAGCCAAAAAATCCATGAATTCATTTGCAGTTCTCATGTGTTCTCTCAAAGTAGTACAGACAACCCTTGTAAGAGGAGATGGGTGTTGTGGTGAAAATTTCTTAAATGAAAAATAAAATATTCTGGCCACCTTGAAATGAAAATGGTAAGAGGCATAAATCAAATAGTTGCAGCATAGCCTCTATACCCTTTTTCTCAATAAACACCCATGTATCTATATTATGCAGAATATTCTCTAAGATACATGTAGCATTTCTTATACAATCTGGGAGAAAGCATTCCATGTTTGAAGAAAAATTTTCAGCATAAGTATCAACCCCTAACTCAGATGTCACCCTCGATGATTCCTCTCCATCCACTTAACTAATTGTTTTTTGTTCTAAATCAGTCTCCATGGGAAGAGGCACAGAAGAGATGGCAAATTTTTGCAACAGGGAAGACACTTCAGCACCAAATCCAAGTTTTGCAATAGTATTTAATATTTCAATCAATACATCCACCCCATTCCCCCTCAAATAAGGAGCATGTTGTATCATCTCATCCAAGGCAGATGATAAGGACCTAAGAGTGTCACTTGCCAAAGCCTGTAAGTATGATTTTGATGTAAAAAAAATCACAAAAGATCTTAGAGCACCACAATCATTAATAGCTTGAAGTCTGAAGTTATTAAGTAACAAAGCATCTAAGCATTGTGGTATAAAATATACTGCATCTGCAGAAGGGAGGATACCAACCATGATGACATCCAAAAAATCATTAGGCGGACTAACAACATCTAGAGCAGCACAGAAAGTTGGATCTTTGTAAATAAGATCACTCGTGACTATATTTTTAAGTGAAAAGACCCCAACACTAAAGCCCTTTGATCTTTTGAATATAGTGCACAAGAAAAATGGCAAAGAACTCTTCAGATCTTATAGTCGTGTAGTATTTCCAGGAGCATATGTGCCAAGAGATAGAGCCCAAGGCAAAGCCTTCATAATAATTCTGCTATGATAAGGAACCAATGTGTCAGGCTAAGAAATTTGCATTGCCTCTGACATAGAAACATTTTTAAGAGGAGACTTGCCCTTGGAACCTGATTTTGATTCTCCACTCTGCTTCCTTTCTCCTCAAAATGGCAGACTTCAAATGTGCTATGGTGTTTTCCAAGGCCCCTAAACCCCTAAAGGAGGTTTCAACAGGATTAATGTTGTCCATAAAAGGATCAATAACATGCAAAATAGTTGTTACCAAATGTATATGTTGTGGATCCAAATATTTTAAAAGAGGGAGCAAAGCTGGCATTAAACCCACATCCCATAATGTAGTGTAGCCAAAAGAAGAAGAAACTAGAGTTGTTACAAGAGAAAGCAGTGCTTCTACTAAAGATATCAAACAATAGGATGATTCACAGGAAACTTATTTCCATTGAGCTCAGGGGGAAATTGGATATTGTTCACGCAATATTGAGTATAGTTGAGAAGAGCAATATTATTGCAAAGGCTTACCAAAAATCCACTCCCAATTCTTCTAAAATGGAGCTAACATTCTAATGTTTATTTTCATCAGATCTTGCTATGGATTGACCAACTCCATAATTGAATCTTTATTAGGGCCGAGAAGGTCATTATCTTTAGACAAGAACTACCAATTCATCTAATATCAATTAGTTTCATCTCACATGTATCCCCAAAATATGATGCCTTTCTTGTTGAATGTGAGAGCATGAAGGTGGCACAACTATTGAAGGCAATCACCCTATGTCTCCAACTCCAAATGGAGTGCGTGCCAAACCCTAATTTCTCTTTCATGTTCCAGCTAGCCAAGCCCACAATTTCTTTCCATGCTAACCAATTACTCTAGAAAATTCAAATAAATGAGCTTGAGACCTAGAACTTGGTGTGCTAAATTTTCTTAACCCTAGCAACTCGTAAATTTAGTTTCTAGTAAATTTCCTTGTTGTAAATTAAATTTTCATCTTACTAAATAAAAATCACTATTGGGATTTAACATGTAAATAAAATAAATCAGCGGTAGAAAATTGTACACCAATCCCACACATGCATACACAGAAAATCTGCACATCAAAATTTGATGTTCATTAAATAATATCTTATCGTACAAGGGTTTCCTTACTGGAAACATGGTCCTTTGTGGAAAATTACAATCTCCAACAACTATAGAAATTTTTTTGGCACCTGTGCAGCCTGTACTACCCAAATTCTCCTAAGTAATCACACGACTTGCCATCTACTCAACCTGTAGTGCAGCCTTTCTGTCACCTATGTAGTTGTTTGCACCCCTACCCATGGCATGTGCAACAATTTACTGCTTCATGTGGCATGTGTGACTGCTATTCTCACTTTGCACAAAACATGCGGCCCTAATATAGCACACATGATTGTTTTTAACCCTCCACACAACTCTTGTTTCTCTCTCAAGATGAGTATGGCCGCATTGTGCCACTATTGTTGGATGATCCACAGATTTCTGCTGTAAAACCTTATTGGGAATTATCCTTGTTGCATAAATCACTCTGCGACACTACAGATTTCAGAACATATCACTTAGATGAAATTCCCTTTTCATCCAATCACATGTCTAGATCCTAGAAACTCAAATATATTTGGAAGTACTTGTCCAGTGCTACTATCATAAACAGGGGGAGGATGAAGGAGATGATATGACACATAGAAAAATCCCCCTGCACTTTCCCCACTTGTTGACATTCTACAGGTAAAAACAAAGCCTACCATGGAGAATCACCCTTTAGACCCCTTGACACTCATATGGTAGCCAAAATATACACTTGAGTGGGAAGCTTGATCAAACCAAGCCCCTTGACATCCTTGGGGATACTAACACATCCCAAGGGGACAATGGAAGACCCTTTTGTTTGATTGAGACCATGGTTAATATCTCAAAATCGGCTCTACTATTGATATCTCCCCTTTCTATGCAACCAAAAAGACACATAATATATTTTCAATTCTATTAGGATTGTGAAACCATGGTCAACTTCCTCAAAAAGGGAAGGTCTCGATGATGCTAAACATGAAGTTTCCTTTGTAGTTGTTGAAGTTACCAATTCTACATGGATATTGGCAAAATATCTAGACTAAAAGGAATATGCATATATCTAACAACCATCCAGGGTGGGGTAAATGTCCAAGCTAAGGGATTCTAGCTAGGAAGAGAGTCCAAACCCACCATGAAAAAATGGTTTTTTATTCACTAAACACATCACTTGATGCCATGTTGATTATGTCTAAACAAGAGTGAGCATTGTCAACTAAAATTATCTAAGCACTATTTGGTATATAAAAGCTAATGTATTAGTGAAAAATGTGTTCTCCATAGTCACACATCTAAGTCCAAACTCCACAAGAGTCAACATCTAAATAATGAAACTCCAATCCACTCAGTCAAAAGATTTTTCAAATGCAATTTCAAAGAAAAGGGGTTGTTGGCTAGATTTTGTGCACATTTGAAAGTTTTACATGTTGAAAACATGGTACTGAGATTACCTGTTTGTACACAAAACTTGTGTTATCGTTAGACAACCTTCCATGGCATTTCCTAGATCCTTAGAGTCTCTTTTTTAGCCATCAGCTTGTGTGCCACACTAAGCAATGTAATTGGATGCCAATCATCAATTGTGTTTGTGGCTGCTTTTTTGGGAATGTGTTTGCAAAATGACAAAAATTGTCACTAATCATGGCTCATGGCCTTGTAAAATTCAGATAGAATGCCATCTAGGTTCTATACCCAGAGACTTTCCATTCTTCATGTAGCTAAGTACTGCAAAATCCTCCTCTTTTGAGAATTCATCGTTCTTCAACCTGCTCTAGTCACCAATAAAAACCTTATGAGGATTGACCCTACAATAAGCATTTCTTGTAGCCACTACATGATCCATCACGGTATAAGGACAAAATTATTTTGAAATTTCAATTTGAACATATTGTCAATTGGAGTGCCAAAAAATAACCATTTGCATGGAGTAATCCAAGATCCTGTTCATTGCCACTTTTATTTTCAAGAAGTCAAAATAGATTTTTTAGCCCTCATATCCCTTATGAATCCACTGCAGCCTGAAACAAACTCAGAAAACCTTGGCAATATATTCCCCTCTACTTCACCTCCCTCTAAACCATTATGTCCTACCATACACCCTCACCATAGAGGGACACATTATGGAGATCATCTTCAATAGCAATGCACACCTACTGAAGTCTACCTTGCTGCAACTCATTTCTGCCTTCTGCAGGCCATCATCCTACCCTAACCTCTCATGGATTTGACAATACAAAATTTTTGGTTATAGCTTAGGATCCAAGTAGATTGAAATGCATATTTTACTATTTCTCTAATGGAAGTATGCAATGTCCCTAGGTAGTTTTTGGCCTTGGGGTTCAATCCTTATCTAGGATTTTCCAATCATGAAAATAATCATAACAACAATGCACATTTATCAACTCATATAATGGTAAGTACCCTTCTATATAATTCACTAACGATATAAGAGATATTTAACAGTCATATGTTTCTTCAGCAAACCACCACAAGTTAGGGCTAACTGCTTAAGGAACAATAGACCTATAAAACCAATAATCCACCAATATAATTCTGACTGTAATGTCAATATTCAATAGATTAGTATTCCAACTATAACCCACACTAGCACTATCCAAGTTTATTTGGTAATATACTAATTAATAGCTCACCGTCTAACTATGCTTCCTCCAAACTTGTTTGTTGTTAGGAAGAGCTTGTGACAACCCTTTCTTAGTGGAGTTTTAGTTTGTAGTTGGAGTAGTCTCTTAACCTGGTCAAATGGCTGGTTAGATATTATGACAGTCCCCTTTTGATCCAAATTACACTTGCAGTTGGAGAGTTGATCCTATTGCTACATCACGTCAACAAACTATAGGTTCTGGAGGCCTTCTTGGGATGTTTAGTAATTGTTGGCCTGTAATTGTTGGGGAGTGGTTTCAAAGCTTCATGTGATCACAGAACCCTGGAAGAGATATCTTCTATAGCCCTAAATATACTTAGGAGGAAAACCACATATAGGTGATGCCCTAAATACTTCAAACTCGGCCCTAAAAACCAACTAGTAACCTATTGATCTCCTGTTTCGTTGAGAACAACCTCGCTACCTCATGTTCAGCTTTATTGCCTTAGAGAGGACCCCTCACAACCTTACCTTTCCTTAACCAATGGTTCTGAGCTTGGATGCACCATAGACAGATCATAGAGAGAAGATATTGCTTCCTAGAAAAACTAATGGTGGCCAGGCATCCCACAGAAAGACCTCTGTTGTCTTGAACATGACTTATTGACCAAGAATAACCACTGAGAATGTGTTTCCTTGCTTTCTAGAATGAATCATACATGCTCCAAAATATTATGTTGTAAGAGGTGTAACATGCGGTTATTGTATGGCATGTTACAACTTTGAATCTATCTTTCAAAGCCATTAATATTAATCTTTGTTTTAATCTTTAATTTGTGTGTTTCTTGTGTTCATTGGAATAATGCTCTATTTGGGAGCAAATGGATGGTTCAAGAAGCATGTAGAAATGTGGGATGTTAACTGCCTAATAATCCCTTCCTACTTATAGAAGTGACACAGTTAGGAAACGTTTCATGAGATGAACACTATGTTCAATTTGGAAGAAATTTATGTATTTACTATTTATATCAAGTTTAACTATGTAATTGTTGCCCAAAATTGCCATTTTTAGGTAAGATGTGGGCATTATTTAAGTTGGGGTCAAGGAGTGTTAACTGTTATTTGTTTTGTAGGCAAGCAACTCTCATTTCACTACTTTTTGGCTCTTGGATGTAACAACTATAATTATTAATGAAATATTTGTGCCATTTGCCCCTAAAATATTGGTTTTTAATTGCATGTCCCCTATATATATATATATATATATATATATATATTTAACAACAAATGTTGTTGTACTAATTACTATGTAAGTGAAACCCTCATTCAAGGGTTTGAACAAAAATGTATGTATTCATGATCCTTTTTCTTTTCTTCACTTTCGCGATATATTTTATCATCATTTGAAGAGATAAACAATTTTAAACTTGCTGGAAATTTAAAAAAAAAAAAAAGTGTACATAAAAATAAAATTGGGTTTTTACCCTATGGAGATTTGACCCCAACTATAGAGTAATCAATTGTATTATCATTAGCTTTACTCATCTAGTCTCAATTATGGGACTGTTTTTGTTATTATCTATTCATTTCCCTATCTTCTCTACCCATAGATCCAACACTTTAAAGTGCCTCTACACTTGTGGGTGGCCCCCAAGGGGTGGTTTAGCTTATTATTTTCCATGTCTTACTACATTTCTCAGATCTAGAGGTGCATAACAGCAAGTTAATTTATCATCTACAACCGTTTAGTAATATCTATAGCAAGTTATTCACCTCCCAATTTGTAATGGCTCCTATCACTCAACTTGGTGCTATTCTAAGAGTTATGTCTAGTATTTTGAGTGTCTTTATGCTTGTTGATTTGCATTTTTCTGCAGTCATATTTCATCTCTATATTTACTCTCATGAAGACCTTGACAAGACCACTATTTTGGGTGGTTAAACCACCAACTGATTTGGACAAGACCTACCCACTTATGATCCAATTACGAACCAATCCATTTGAAACTAGGAAACCCGTAGAGCACCAAAATGCATAAAAAACATAAAATTGCACCCCTCACTTAAAGATTAATCCTCAAAATTACCAAGTTTGAATTGGATCTGCAATCACCAAAAAAATACTAGAATGTATCAAACCAATGGAAGGCTTTAACTCTAGCCTTTCTCATAGTTGGACAATACCTAGCACGGAAGTTAGGTTCAAGCCCATGGGTCAAAATTGGCACAAATACAATATTTTTTATTGGGAACAATGTATTCCTGCTAGAGACACTTATTTTTCAAATTCCAAAGACATGTCAATGCAGACTTAATAGAAATGTTGTTGTTGTTGATCAACGGTTGTCATTGATGTCAACCCAAGCAACACTAGGCGCTACCTCAACATTGCATGGGAATTTTTACCTACCAAATTACTATATTCTGGGTCAAGAATTATTTTTATGGCTTCTTCTTGTCGAGATGTTTCCATTGATATATGGCACGCCACATAATTCTTCATGGTTTGAGAGATATTCATGTTTGAAGTTTGTAACCCCAGTTAGTGGGATAAAGTCCCATGGGGTTGTGGCATGAGTCATTGAAAAGTCGTAATTAATATTTTCTAAGCTCCTAAAATCCCTCCCATGTTCACTTGTTGAAGCCCCTCTCAACCTAAGCATTTATATAAATTGTGATCCTCATATCCTCCTTATGCAAGGGATTTCACCATCTGAAATAGGTCATCATGGAATTTTCACTATAAATTTTTTTCTATGAAGTTTCAAAAGCTGAAATTTCTATGAGACGAAGCTGAAATCTAGAGGAAGCTCCTGTGGAAATTTCAAATCAAGGTGCACAATATTTTTAGAGATATGATATGTGGAAGACAGTGTTTTTGCAGGCTCCTGAAATTCATCTCAAAGAAGTGACCTTGGGAAAATCATCATAACTCTCTCTCTGAGTATCGGATTAGAATTCTATAAAAATTTGGAGATAGTGGCTGGACTTCAGTTTATGCTCTATCAATTTAAGAGCTAAATGAAGAAATAGTGACATGTAGCGTGCCATATAATTTTTCTCTACTGAAACAGTCCATAATTAGGGCATTGTGAGAGATTGGGCATAACTCTCCCTTGAAGATTCCAAATTGGGTCAGACCTATGGCATTCGAAAGAAGACTCAGAGGACTACTGCAAGACCAAAATTCATATATTGGGGATCTGCAATAAAGAGATACACCAGATTCAATATCGAGCTCCTAGAAGGCAAGAAAAAGCTAGATCATGTGTTGTCAAGGGCTGCAAAGGATCAGACTTTCTAGGGCGGAAAAGAAAAGCAAGGTGCAGTAGAGGGTAGCATGAAAAGAGCAGCAACCAAGGTGTAGATCAACAACAAGAAGTTCATCAGAGAAGTCTTCAAGTGGGCAGCACTATATACACTCACTGTAAAGGTATCATTGTACTAAGTCATTGTAAATACATTATTGTAAAAATTGTACTATTGTCTATCTGTCAGGAGTTGAAGAGGCAGTGTCAGGAGGTCTAGGATCATAATTAGGTGGTTTTTTCATAGTTGGGGTTATGGTCTAGTGTGTATTCTTCTTCTACATCATTATATATCATTGTAAAGTGGACCATTTTCCCTGGTACGGGAATCCATTCTTCTTTTATTCTTCTACAGGGTGGTAGGGTGGTGCTAGGGTGAGTTGTAGCTCATTGGGTGTTAGGGCATCCGTTCAGTTGACTACGAAAGAATCTCTAAAGGAAAGGATCCAAAAGGAACTTTTTCTCTAAAGAAGATAGCTCATCATCCGATGAAGATAGTAATAGCGAAGAAGAAGCCAATGAGAGAGTATTGTTTATGGCCAAGCATAATAAAGAAGAGGTATCAAACAATGAAGAAGAAGGGTTGACCATAGAAGAATTTTATAAGGAGGCAATCAGACTTATAAAACAGCTCAAGGCTGAGAAAATCCATTCCAATACTCTTGAAGAACAAGTTCAAGGTCTCAAAATTGAAGTTGAAGAACACAAATGTATTGAAGATTCACTTCAAAAGAAGTTGGAAGAAAGCAACCAAGAAAGGGAAGCATTAGAAGCTGAAGTAGTCTTGTTGCGTAAGGAAATGAAGAAGGGAAAAATTGTCCAAAACTATGCCAACAGCTCAAGGGCACTGGAAGAAATCATCAAAAATCAACGATCTTACAATGACAAAACTGGCCTCAGTTACAAAGAAGAAGAAGAAGGACCTTCTACAACAAAATACAATGAACCTATGAGATCTGACATGCATGTACACTTCTAAGCAACTGAAGGGCTCCTACCCAATTATTTGACAGATAAGTTAGGCTTCCTTCAATCACTAAAGCTCCTTGGATGCTAATTCACATTGTCCTCTTGGGGGCATTGTTATGCTGCAACACTGCACTGCATGAGCACAGCCTCTCTGCATTGCTGAAGTCCCATCATCCCCTCTACGTTGTTGCCTCCATGTTTTTTTTTCCTCTTCATTACGCTGCTCCCTCTTCAGATCTTCAGCTCTCCCTTCAACTTCATTGTGACCTTCTACAACCATCTCCCGACTCATCCCACTATTTTCTTAAGGCTCCCGTAGCTCGTATGTGATCCAAGAGTAGGGTTGACTCCAGGATCCTACCACTATCTGTATATGCTCTACAGATCCATGTCACCCTACTTCTTCTCTCAAGGTGCATGAGCACTCATGGCTACATCATCATCAGAGCCATCATCCTTTGCTGTCACAGCCTTTGAATTAGAAAATCCTTTGTACTTCTTAATAGGACAAGTGTTGGCAAAGTGTCCAAGATCACCACAGTTAAAGCACTAGACCTTGGAAAGGTCCTTCTTCTTCTTCCCTTGCTGCTTCTTTTCCTTTGATGTAAGGGTTGCATGTTGGAATGAGATCCCCTAACCCCATTTTTGGTCCAGTTTTGTAATATTTTGTAATACTTGGTCTAGCGTAGGGGCTTTGGGGTGGGTCAAAGCCTCGATGTATTGTAATGGGTCAAATGGTAGACCGGGATTCTGCAAACCATAGTTTTCGGACCATAGAGTAGCATAGTCTAAGCTTGGATACGAAATTGTGTATATTGTGTGTTGATCGTCAAGGTAAGGTCTCCTCCTACTTGTGTGCGCGGAGACCCCAAAGTCCTGCTATGTGCAAACCCCGTTGGCTGTGTGCACAGGATGGTAATAGAGTCTATAAATCGAATCTAAATATGAATGAATGAGAAGACTGTGATGATATTTTAGTGTTCTTGTGTTATGATTATTGACTATGTTTATGATATAAGATCGTATTTGCTTACTACTGATGATACATTGATGCACATGTGGATGCAATATGATAAATGCATAGATCTGGTTAAAATACTTAGCTCAAGTTACTTGTTAATTAAGATCAGTGCTTAGCCGATATACTCTTAAAAGGGTTAATTAAGGCTTCTCTTGCGCGAGTTTTTTAGATCTGAAGGGACCCCCTTTAATTAAATCTCTCTCTCTCTCAACGTGTGGAAACATGGTTCCAACACCCTCCCATACTACTTCGGGTGAGACCTTGACCTGTGCAAGAAGGCCATTGTTGAAAGGGCTAGTAGTACTAGGGTTTCTTTGCAAACCATAAAAATGAACCTGGGTAAAGACCCCTAAAGCCAACAAATGGTTTCGATGTTGGTACCTGGATAATTTTGAGAGAGAGATTGGGTAATGCCATGCGGTTATTGGCAGCCATTGAAGCTTGAGCTAGAATACTGGTTCAAAAAATAGATTCAAGAGTTTTCCCTAAAAGAGAATAGAAGTAACAAGCTATCTGTTGAAGAGAGAAAAATCAGTATATTTTTACAGAAGTGGACGAAATATTCTTCGTATCCTTTGCACTCGAATTAAAAGAGTGGTTGGCACAATTGGCGGAGTTCCAGACTTACTGGAAAAACGATCAGGTCACATGGTGGACCCCTAAATCGATCCAATAGTTGGAAAATACTGATAACAAGATTACCAGGACAGTAGACCACTGGGTTGATAGTATATTGGGAGGGTTCGTGATAGAATTTTCTGTTGATCAATTTGTGTCATATTCAAAATTAGAGCAAAGGTTCTTCAAGGGATGTAGAGGTAAATTCCTGAAAACCCTGCCGATGTTGATTAATATGCTATTGAGTGAAAAGGGTGTCCTCTGTAGCCACACCGATTGAATGACCTCTGATCATAGTGGGAGCATAATGCGAAGCAGTAAATACTATCGGGTTAATCAAGAAGGGGACAGGTCGGTGTACAGTCCCTTAAGAGAATCACCTAATCTTAACCAAGGAGGGTCTGTGCAAGTTGGATCCAGCCCCCCCATCCACGTCAGCATCAAACCCGCATAAGGGGAAGAACTCTCCTACTCCACCCCTGCCACCACCTGAGGACAATATGGCTATGCATATGAAGCTACCTATTGTTGGAAAAACTAAGAGGGGGGTGAATCAGTATTTCTTTTTAATTTTTAATTATTTACAGTTAGATTCTTCACGATTAAATACAGAGAGATGTATAATAATGATATTAAATATTAATAAGAACTTCAATCCCTTTTTTTAATAATAGTATATAATAGATGAGTGAAGTGCACCAAACCTTTTCATGAAATAGGCACTAACATGTTGTCAAGCACCAACTTGGACTTTAGTGAAGCTCTGACCTCTAGGGCTTCAACCCTATACTTCTCAAGGCTCCAACCTTGCGTTTAGAGGCAACAACCCCTAGGACACTAATCCTTCAACTTTTAATAAATAGAATGAATAAATAACTTACATCAGTTTCTCCACAAGTCTATTCCAGACTTCCAATTTGTTCACTGAAAGTTCTTTATTGTCCAAAACTCCACTATCAAACCACTAACTACTCCACTAGACAAGATCTTCAAGATTTTAACTTGTACAGACCTCCAGCTATCACTTCAAGCTTTAATGTTGATTGTTCATGCCTCCACTAGCTGTCCACAGAAAAAATCTGATCACTGAAATGATGATGAACCATAGTTATGTGATCATTCCACAGTTGTATCACCACATATTTATTACACCGAGGTTTCCATAGTTGTATCTCAAATCCTCCACATATTTCTCCTATCTGAGATCCAAAGAAGCACTGGTCAACACCACTGATGTGTTCTATCTGAGCTCAGAAGGACACTTATTTACACTTCAGGTTCACTGTTATGAAATTTTGTGGTGAGGTCTAAAGTTTTATAACCCTATTCAAGTGACTGTTCGAGTTATATAACACAATCATGAGGTATGGAGGGTGTAATGAACAAGTCCAAGCCCTTATATCACTGGTCCGAAGCTCTGTCCTATAATATTTAAAAATGAGCCAAAGTAGGTATGCTTTTCTTCACAAGGTTCTGAACCACTATTTGATAGATCACTACACTGCAATAGGAAGACCGAGCCACTACCAAATAGATTTTCTGTAGGAATTCCAAGCCACACCAGAGAGAGCCACTGTGAGCCACTACAGAATCACTATAGGTAGTCCGAGCCACTCCAAAATCACTGTAGGAGGTCTGCTTCACTAAGGATAATCCACCAATGAAGAATAACCCACCATTTATATGCTTCCTTTCCTTTGTAATTATAAATTCACGAGATGTGAACTAAATGTCATTTGGTGTGTGCTTGATGACCGAATATTTTTTGAAAAATGAGGAACTGAAATGTATATATATAGGAATTCTATGCTACAAATATGAAGAGACATGTCTTAAGGATTAGGCCGACATGACTGTGAAGTGTAGGTCGGCTAGATAAAACATAGGGATATATAATATTAAAAAATCAGTATCTCTTCAACCACTAGGAGTTTGAGGGCAAGTAAGAGCTCGTTGGAAAGAGGGGAAAATCCTCTTTAATATGGTCTAGGATTCATTGTGAAATGATGCCTCCAAAGTGTCTAAATTTATTTTTCTTTGTGACTGCTCATGAAATTTTAGTGCAGAAAGTGATTGGGATAGTAAGAGATAATTAGAGCTTCTTCATCATGGTGTGTCTTCCATGTCAACATGATAGTATACAATCATGCCATCATATGATAGTGCACATATATGTCATCATATGTCATAGTGTAGCATCTATCACTTTTCCATTAAGAGAGCTCATCAAGCAAGCTTATATTTCATCAATGACAATTATAGACCAACAATCTCCCCCTTTGTCATTGATGGAAATATTATAGAATTCTCTCCCCCTTTGACATCAATGGAAAATGGGGTGTCCAAGTACTCCACCTGTCATGATGCTCCCCCTAAGATGTTGTACCCCTAACATGCTACTTGATTCAATGTTATGCAAGAGCAATGACCCCCATCTTTTGGTGAAGATACTCAAATGCTTCTCGTGGAAGGGGTTTTGTAAACATATCCACAATTTTCTCTTTTGTATTGATGTATTCCAACCTGATATTGTGTTCAGCAACTTGTTCATGGAGAAAGTGGTATTTGATTGGAATATGTTTGTTTCTTGAGTGCATCACCAGATTCTTTGAAAGACTGATGGAGCTAGTATTGTCACAAAAAATAGTAATTGGTTGCTTAGTTTCTATGTTGACATTCTTCAAGGCTTCATTCATCCATAGAATTTGTGTACAACAATCAGTAGTAGCTATATATTAGTCTTCAGCTGTAGAAAGGGATATAGATGATTTCTTTTTTCTAAGCCAAGATATAAGACAATCTCCCATAAAGAATGCATTTCCACTGGTACTTTTTCGATCATCCACGCTTCTAGCCTAATCAGCGTCAAAATAAGTTGTCACAATAAGAGTTGAACTCTTAGGATACCAAAGACCAAAATTAGTCATTTCTTTTAGATATCCGAGAATTCTTTTCACAGCTGCTAGATGGGATTGTTGAGGACTTGACTGAAATCTTGCTACCATTCCTACTACTTTCATAATATTTGGTCTTGTAGCAGTTAAGTATAGGAGAGCTCCAATTATTTACCTGTAAAGAGTTGCATCTATTTGGGGGGTATCATCGTCTTTGCTTAATTTACAATCTGTGGTCATTGGTGTGCTCATAGGTGCACAATCTTCCATCCCATATCTTTTAAGCATGTCTTTAAGATATTTTGCTTGAGATATTAACATGCCTGCAGAAGTTTGAGATATTTCTAGCCCAAGAAAGTAAGTCAACTCACCAATCATTGACATCTCTAATTTTTTGGACATATTTAGAGAAAAATTATGGCTCATTTCTTCATCATTTCTAGCAAAGATTAGATCATCAACGTAAACAAGAGTGATAAGAAGTTTTTCCTTGTCCATCTTCATGTAGATATTTCTACCTGTCACTCCTTTTTTGAAACCTTCTTGTTGCAGATAGTGATCCAACTTTGCATAACATGCTCTAGGGGCTTGTTTTAATCCATACAAGGCCTTTTTTAGTTTGCATACAAGGTCTTTTCCTTCAGTAAGATCAAATCCTTCTGGTTGCTCCATGTAAACTTCCTCCTTGACATCTCCATTCAGGAATGATGCTTTTACATCCATATGATAAACCTTGAATCTTTTTGAGCAAGTAAATGCTAAAAACATTCTTATGGCTTCCATTCAAGCTACTGGTGCAAAGGTTTCTTCAAAGTCAATTCCTTCGATTTGCGAGTATCCTTTGTAGACAAGTCTGGCTTTATTTCTGATGATTTGTCCATCTTCATTCATGTTGTTTTTGAATACCCATTTTGTTCCAATTATATTTTTATCTTTTGGGCAAGGTACCAGTTCCCAAGTCTCATTTTTTCGATTTGAGACATTTATTCTTCCATGGACTTTATCCAATAAGGATCTTTGCTTGCTTGAGAAAAAATTTCAGGTTCTATTAAAGATAATAAAGCCACATCATCTTTTCTAGGAGTGCTTATCATCCTTCTTCGAGTTTGGATTCCTTCATCTATATTTCCGATGACCTATTCTTCTGGATGATATCTTTGAACAAACTTGATCTTGGAGGGAGTTAAATGTGAATATTCATTTTGAGGTTCACTTTGAGGCTCTTCATTCTCCTCTTCTTTTTCAGGTTCTTCTTCTTCACTTTGTTCAAAGAAAGGCTCAACTTCATGATCTTGAATTCCTTTTTTTGGAAGGCCTTCATCAATCTTCCCATCAATGCTTTCCACTATTCTTCGTAGACGATAGTTATAAAATTTGTAAGCTTTGCTCCTAGTGGAGTATCCAAGAAATATTCCTTCGTCAACTCCAAAATCAAATTTACCTGGTGAGTAATCATTTATTTTTATGAAACATTTGCTTCCAAAAACCCTGAAATATTTTATTGTAGCAGGTCTTCCTTTCCAAATTCATAAAGAGTCTTTTCATTATTTGGTATTAGTTGAGTTCAATTTAAGGTATAAACTGCGGTGCCAACTGCTTATCTCCAAAATTTTGGTTGCAAATCGGTTGCTAGTAGCATTGTCCTTGCCATTTCTTGAATGGTTCAATTTCTTCTTTCAACTAGTCCATTTTACTGGGGTGTCCTAGCAGTAGAGAGTTCTCTATCCATTCTAGGAAATTTAATCTTAGAGTCTTTCTAATTCTCAATAAGAGCCTTAAGATTTTCAAAATATTCAAATTCTTCGAATTTATATTTTATGAAATATATCCACATCATTCTAGTATAGTCATCAAAAAATAAAGCAAAGTACCTTTCACCTTGAAGAGCTGGAGTTCTAGTTGGCCCACACAAACCTGCATGAATGATTTCCAAAGGTTTTGTTGCTGACAACTCCTTAGTTTTGTGGCTAGTTCTGGTTTTCTTTCCATGTTGGCGTGGGCCACATACAACTTGATTTGGTTTGCACATTTTTGGAATATCCCTTACTGCATTAATTTTGCTGATGTTGACTAGGTTATCAAAACTTGTATGCCCCAATCACTTGTGCCATAACCAACTTTCATCTGTTTGACTTAAGTAACATTTATCTTCTTGGATTCTACTAAGTATGTAAACATTATCTGGTGTTCTTACTCGTTTTGCCACAAGTTCTCTCGAGGATGAGTCTCTTATTTCACATTTTTTTGTACTAAAGACAACATTATGTCCTTGGTAAAAAATCTGGCTAACACTTAAGAGATTGTGTTTGAGCCCTTCTACCAACAAGGTATTTTGAGCCTTTCCTAGTCCATTGACTAGGGTATCAGTTCCTTTTCCAGTGATTTTAGCAGATCCACTTCCAAAAGATACATTTCCATTTTTCTTGTTCAATGAGATAAACTTCTTTTGGTCACCTGTCATATGTCTTGAGCATCCACTATCCACGAACCAATGGTTTTCTTCACTATGAGCACATAGAGCTAGGCCACATTTATCAGTTTTGAGATTTATTTTTTTAGCTTTCTCCCTTTTGAGAGGAAAATTTTGTTCATTATGATCATAATTATCACATAATGAGCAAGACGGATCAAACTTAGTCAAGGGATCAAAAGAATTGTAAGTTTTGATTTTTCCTTGCTCTTTAGGACCATGTAGTTGGTTTGTTTGATTTTTCAATCTGGGTGCTTCATTCTTATGAGCCTTGCAATGTTTAGCTTGATGCCCAAAGTTTTTACAATTGTAACAATGCCCAAGAAAAATAGTTTGATACTTGTTGTAGTATCCAACATTCTTCCTTGGAATTGCTCTTTCTTCAATTCTTGTTTTTTAGATGGGACTTTGTTCCTGATGAGATGACTTTTCTTCTTTAGGATGGCGAGAGAGTACATCAGCATAACTTCTGGCATCATACTTTGTACTTGATGATTCTCCTTTGAAACCAATTCAAGACTTTTCATGTTGAGGTTTTTGAGTATTAAGAATGTTTTCAAGAGCTAGAGAGCTTTGCCAACTCCTTTTGACTTGCTCTAATTCCTTTCTTAGAGATACTATTTCAACTTCACGTTTTTCACAGATATCATCTTTCTCTTTTAGCTTAATGTTCAAGAAGCCTTCCCTTATTTTTGTTTCCTCTCTTTCTATTTTGAGAGAAATTATCTTCTTTTGTAGATTCTCATTTTCTTCAATGGCGTTCATCAGCAAACTATCCATGTCTCTTTCATCTTCCAATTCTGATTCATCATCATTTGTAAATGCCATGAATAATGTTTCTTTGCTTCCAACATAATCACTTTCCTCATCTGATTCATCATTTCTGTCTATGTGATGACACATATTTCTGGTTGATTTCTTTTTTATGACTACAAATTCATCTTTATCGGACTAATCTTGTTTGGAGAAGAAGTTCTTCTTATTAAACCCTTTTTTTTTTTACATCATCCTGTTAGAGTCCTTTTCATCATCGCTATCATGTTTATGGAGACATTTTGCAGCATAACGACCTATTCTTCCACAATTGAAACAAATAAGAGGGTAATTACCTTTTAGCTTGGATCCCCTTTTTAGTCTTTGTACAAATTGAGCTAATTTTTTTTCATTATCATATTCATCGTTGTTCCAATTCCATCCTTTTCCTTCTTTTGTAGATCTTGAGGCTTTGAAGGCTGATTCTTTGAAATTTGGACTTCCTTTCCTCATCTCATAGGCAATGAGAATTCCATGGAGTTCATCCATCTTGAGAGTATCTATATCCTTCATTTCTTCTATGGCACTTAATTTGGATTCAAATCTGTCAGGAAGCGATCTCAGGATTTTTTGAACAATGGTGTTTTCTTCAATATTTTCTCCTAGTCCTTGAAGAGAGTTAACCACTTCAGCTACTCGGAGGAAATATGATGCAATATCTTCTTCATCATCCATTTTCAGACTCTCAAATTGTCTTCTATACGTTTGAAGCTTTGCCTTCTTGACTTTGGAGTCACCATCATATAGAGAAACCAAATTATCCCATACTTCTTTGGATGAGTCACAGTTCATGAATTTCGTAAATTCGGAATCAGTAATTCCACTAGTGATGGAATTTGAAGCTTTGGCATTATCAATGTAGGCTCTTCTTTCATATTTATCAGTTGGAAGATTGGTGAGAGCTTTGTACCCATCCAGAACAGAGTGCCATACTTCAGGACCAAGAGACATTAGATAGTAGGGAATCCTCTTTTTCCAAAAACCAAAATTCATTCCATCAATGATAGGTAGTTTCTCTGTTGCTTCCATGTACTTCATTGTGCCTAAGAATCCTTCTTCCAGCTGTTAGGCTGATATTGAAGAAGCTGGCTCTGATACCAATTGTTTGAAATATTGAGAGCAGGGTGAATCAGTATTTCTTTTCAATTGTTAATTTTTTCCAGTTAGATTCTTCACAATTAAAGGCAGAGAGATGTATAATAATGATATTAAGGATTAATAAGAACTTCAATACTTTTTTTTAATAATAGTATACAATAGATGAGTGAAGGGCACCAACCCTTTTAATGAAACAAGCACCAACCTGTTTCCAAGCACCAACTTGGACTTTGGTGAGGCTCCAACCTCTAGGGCTTTGACCCTATACTTCTCAAGGCTCCAATATTTTTTTTAGAGGCACCAACCCCTAGGACACCAATCCTTCAACTTTTGATAAATAGAATGAATAAGTAAATTACATCAGTTTCTCCACAAGTCTATTCCAGACTTCCAATTTGTTCACTGAATGTTATTTACTGTCCAAAACTCCACTGTCAAACCACTAACTACTCCACTATCCAAGATCTTCAAGTTTTAAACTTGTACAGGCCTCAAGCTATCACTTCAAGCTTTACTGTTGACTGTTCATGCCTCCACTAGCTGTCCACAGAAAAACTCTAATCACTGAAATGATGATGAACCACAGTTATGTGATCATTCCACAGTTGTATCACCACAGATTTATTACACCGAGCTTTCCATAGTTGTATCTCCAGTCGTTCACAAATTTGTCCTATCCGAGATCCAAAGAAGCACTGGTCAACACCACTGATGTGTTATATCCGAGCTCAGAAGAAACACTGATTTACACTTCAGGTTCACTGTTCTGAAATTCTATGGTGAGGTCTGAAGTTTTATAACCCTGGTCAAGTGACTGTCCGAGCTATATAACAAAATTATGAGGTATGGAGGGTGTAATTAATAGGTCCAAGCCCTTATATCACTGTTCTGAAGCTTTGTCCTACAGTCTTTAAAAATGAGCCACAGTAGGTCTTCTTTTCTTCACAAGGTTCTAAACCACTATTTTACAGATCACTACACTGCAATAAGAAGACCGAGCCACTACCAAATAGATTTTCTGTAGGAAGTCCAAGCCACACCAAAGAGAGCCACTGTGAGCCACTACAGAATCACTATAGGTAGTCCAAACCACTCCAGAATCACTATAGGAGGTCCGAGTCACTAAGGATGATCCACCAATGAAGAATAACCCACCATGTATATGCTTCCTTTCCTTTGTGCTTATAAATTCACGAGATGTGAATTAAATGTCATCTGTTGTGTGCTTGATTACCAAATATTTTTTGAAAAATGAGGAACTGAAATGTATATATATAGGAATTCTATTCTATAAAGATGAAGAGACATGTCTTAAGGATTAGGCCGACATGAGTGTGAAGTGTAGGTCGGCTAGATAAAACATAGGGATATATAATATTAAAAAATTGATATCTCTTCAACCACTAGGAGTTTGAGGGCAAGTAAGAGCTCGTTGGAAAGAGGGAAAAATCCTCGTTAATATGGTGTAGGATTAATTGTGAAAGGATGCCTCCAAAGTGTCTAAATTTATTTTTCTTTGTGATTGTTCATGAAATTTTAGTGCAGAAGGTGATTGGGACAGTAAGAGATCATTAGAGCTTCTTCATCATGGTGTGTCTTCCATGTCAACATGATAGTATAGCATCATGCCATCATATGATATTTCACATGTATGTCATCATATGTCATAGTGTAGCATCTATCAATTTTCCATTAAGAGAGCTCATCAAGAGAGCTTATGTTCCATCAATGAAAATTATTGACCAACACCTTTAAGGGTGTAGGAGACGAGGATATGGATCAATTATAGTTTGTAGCAGAGTGTGTATGGACCATGCAGAATGTTGATAATGATGCTATCAAACGAGCGCAGTTATCCATATCCTTTGAATGAAGGGCCCTGGACTGGTTTATGGGATACATTGGTCAACATGCGAATGCACCAATACAAGATATTAAAGACACCCTGAAGCAACAGTTCTGGAAGCCTAATTCGTACTCTAAATGTGTAGTCGAATTAAACGAATTTAAGTAGGGATCTACAAAGTTTTTCTGGGAAGCTAACCAACGAAGTAGGTCATCAGCGATGGGGTATTTTTCTACGAGGACAAGCAACACAATGAATGGCTTATCGCTATGCTATTTCCAAACTTGCGTGGACCCATGGGCTAGCAGAAGATCTGATCCCAGGAATAAGCTTTGGAGATTGCCATGAAATTAGAAGCTGCACCAAGAGGTGATATGCAATTCATAACTCTACAGATGCAAAGGCAGGTAGAGGAAATGCACTTATAAATTCATAACTTATGAAAGGATTGAGGTAAGGAATCTAGCCCATATATCTGGTGCATACGCTGCAGGGTTTCAGGTCATACTAAGGATCAATGCCCTTTATTATCGAATTATATGAAAGTTGGGGGGGCCAAGCCGTCTACGCCTTAGGGAAATGGCTGGCCCTAGTAGTCCTATGCTATGGTGCACTGACTATCGGGTGGCAGGAATACATGATACATATCAATGCCCACGGTTAGATTCTTATGTTCCAGAATTGAAACAATAGTGGTGCAGATTCTGCTCGTCTGTAGGTCATGAAGAACAAAACTGTCGAGCACTAGACCTCATGGTAGATAGCGGAAACCTATACAGGGTGCAAATGGACCCCTCATCACCATTATCTCCTTCTAGGCAGGGTGTATCCCCCACAACATGAAGAGGAGGAGGGAGAGGGGGAAGTGCAGGTTGAGGACATGGACAGCTGATCTGCTACAATTGTGGGGACGCGAGACATTTTGCACGAGATTGCCCAAACCCTACGTGCAGGTCCTACAGATATTGTAGGCTGTTTGACCACGTCATTGAAGACTTCCCAGTATTAATAGAAAAAATTCAGGAGAAACAGCAAATGCCCACGCAAAATGTACAAAGTTTTAAGGCAGAACCACAATAAAATGGACCATGTATCAATGTGATCACAAGCAGCAGCATTACCACTGGAGAAGCTGAAGAAAAGGCTACAGCTGAATCACTAATCTGAAAATCTGGGGGAAAAAATGGAAAGCTCAGATCTAAAAGGAGAAGGAAACCTTCATAGGAGCTTGGAGGGAGATGACCAAAGATGAAGCACCTACTTCAGAGAGTATGGTAGATCCAAAAGTAGATGAAGTAGTTAAACCATTCCTCTAGGCATGTATGAAGTTGTTGTGCAACCATAAGGTCGTAGAGAATCTCCAAGCATTAATAGATAGTTGCGCAGAAAAATATTTCTTTACAACGAGAGGTTAAAACTGTGAACAAGCTATACAAGAACCAAAAAGGACTGTACGAGAGATGCACATGACTACACAGATTGGAGACTATGAAATGGACCAAGTCATCCTTGATTTAGGATCAAATGCAAATGTCCTACCCAAGAAAACCTGGAAAAGAATGGGATAACCTAAGCTGGATTGGTCTACTATTTAGCTACAGATGGCTAATCAGCAAAATATTATCCCACTCGGATGACTGACAAAGGTTGTAGTAGACATTGGAGGTGTTAAGGTTTATGATGATTTTGAGGTAATTCAGATAGTGGATGACGTAGACCCTTACCCCTCACTCTTGGGCCTAGATTGGGCTATTGACGTGAGAGGTATCATTTAAAAAGAAGGAGCATAATATTTGAAAGTGAAGGTACAAGGGTGATAGTCCCTTTGGATTTGGCAGAAGGGGAGAGGTACACTGAACCATTGCGAGAGGAAGAGGATGTTGATCACATCTACAAGTTGACCGCCCAAGATGACAACTGGATCAACACCACATCTGATGGTATGTTATGCTAGTAAAATGACAATGAATGCTTATATGACTCAGACGGAGAGATAGAAAATTGGCAGAACTGACTGCATGATGTATCTACGTTGCGGTATCTTAAGATCACAAAAAACTTCCTATGCATCTCCTCAGAGGTAAGATAACTACCCTACTTTGATGGCTCTGGTAATGTTAAGGATTTTCTCAAAGCAATTTAAGTGGACTTCCCTGAAGAACGAAGATTTTGGGCCCTTGAACTGGCCATGCGCGCAACCCCCGTGCACTAGTGGAAAACCCATAAGGGAAATTTTCAAGACTAGGGGGAATGCAGAAAGATGATGATATTACGATTTGACCCTCCAGTCAAACTTCCAATGGAACTCTTCTCGAGAAAAGGGGATCCGTGCAAGCACTTGGCTCTTTGGATGGAAGTATGGAAAGAAAACACATGGAATGAATGGGTCCATATTTTTATTCACGCATTAGGGCCAATGCCTACCACTTGGTATGTGGATTCAGAACTCCACCAACGTACCCATCACTAGGACACAATGGCTGAGGATTTTGTAATGATGTTTGGATTAATAGGAGGAACTGAGAAACTTGATGAAGCCCTGCAAGATATAGATGCTCTAGTCTTCAATGAGTCCCTCCCTAATCAAGAGTGTACTACACCAACCTAGAACACGAAGATATAGGATATTTTAAACTGCAGAAATTTGTCAATAGAAGACTGTGATGAGGATGCCTAGAATATCACTATCGTAGAGTCAGAAAGATAACATGTCGTTGCAGGCCCTTTGCTTTAGGCGGTCGATGTTACCAAACCATTGAAACTGAAGGAAGTTAACATTGGCACAACAGAGCAGCCCAATATGGCCAAGACTTGGGATTATTGGGATGATGACACGGTGTGAAAGATCGCAGAATTGTTGACCGAATATCACGATTTATTCCCTACCAAGTTCTCTGAACTCAAAGGTATCATCGGGGATATGGGCGTTGGGAGGATTACCTTGAAGCTGGATGCACAATTGGTCAAACAACGACCCTATTACCTGAACCCTAAACACAAATAGAAATTTAGGAAGGAAATTGAAAAGATGGTGGCCGCAAGTATCATTGAACCAATAGAACATTCAGATTGGGTAAGTCCTATGGTGATCCAGGAAAAGAATACTATAGGAGAGATAATGATCTGCGTATACCTACGCAAGCTAAATGATGCATGTGTACATGATCCCTTCCCTACACCATTCTTTAACGAAATTCTGGATAATGTGGGAGGTCAGGAAGCTTACTCGTTTACTGATGGGTTCTCGGGGTACCATCATATCTGCATAGCTCCTGAGGACCGTAACAAGACAACCTTCACAACTGAGTGGGGCTCATTCCAGTACATTTTCATGGCATTTGGACTAAAGAATGCCCCTACCATCTTTTCATGTGTAGTTTTATCAGTATTCAAAGAATTCATTCACAAGTTTCTAGAAGTCTACTTTGACAATTGGACAGTTTTTGGGTTAGTAAATAACCATGTGTCAAACCTACGCATGATGTTGGATGCCTGCAGGAAACACAAAATTTTGTTGAACATCAAAAAATGCATATTTTTTGTCCCATTTGGGATTCTATTGGGACACGTGGTGTGTTAGCAGGGACTGATGGTGGCCCAGCCAAGATCACGATTATCATCAATTTGTCAGTCCCCACTACTAAGAAACAGTTGTGCTCCATCCTAGGCCACACCACTTACTACAGAAATTTTATCTATGGGTATGCTTTGATCACCACCTCGATGGAGAAATTGCTGAAGAAGGATATCTCATTTTTTTGGGCTGATGAATGTCAAAAAAGCTTCAAGTTATTAAAATAAAATATGTTAACTGCACCTATTCTTATATTCCCTGACTGGATAAAAGTCTTTCATGTACATGTGGATGCATCAGGGATTAAATTAGGAGTTGTCCTGGCATAGCCTGGAGAAGGGGACATTAATGTAATATCCCAAAATAGGGAATTTCTACAACAATGAGAATATCTTAAGATATTACAAAGTTGGAGATCCAGCAATAAATGAACATAATATTGTAAACACAGCAAATATGATCACGACATATGAGGGATCAATATATAGCCATCATTTTATTAATGGATCAGCAACAATGTACAAAGTATCATGAGGGAAAAACCACTCAATCCATAAGAAAAAATCTACAATGATCAAAACAATAGATACATGAGATGCTGCTACTATATAGAATGTCGGAAAGCAGTGACTGTGCAGTCTATATTGGTGTAGCTGCTACTATAGATGTATACACAAGAAATATGGCTAATAGAAACAAAATAAATGCCCAAAAAAGAATAAAATACAGTGCTCCAAAAGGAATGCACTCAAGCCACAAGATGGCTGAAATACACCAAAGAACCAAGCACTGGAAATGTGCACTGCTATTGCTGCTGCTACTGGAAACTCCCACTTCGGAGGCAAAGAAACAAGTGCAGAAGGCTGTTATCTTGCTCCAAATGATCCGATATTTTAACCATGGATTCCACTCAAAAACCCAAAAAAACCTAGAGATGGTTTCGCAATATCTTAACTTTGGATTTTTGGCCATTTTTGGGTTACCCACTGCAACAGCTCACTAAAATAACATAGTCATGGACTGGAACTACGCTTTGAGGGATGGTAGATGGTTGGCCTAATGCCAAAATTATAGAAATATACCCAGGAGCCTTCCACTGAAAAACAAGCCCATAAATGGCTCTATGTGATCCTCCTTTGCTGCACCCTGCAACACAACCCAGCTCTAAACAGAAACTACACTGTAGCTGAAGGTGGTAGCTTGGAAAAAATGTCAGAATGAGGAAATTTAGCCCAAATAACCTCTCCTTCCCTGAGGCTGAGGTAGGGATTCTTGACCAGGAACACCCTTGTGCTAAACAGCACTGCAACCCAGTCAAACAACAAGAGAAAGAAAAGTCTCAACAGACCCAAGAAAATAATAATCAAAGCATGAATAAAAATGGCTGCCCTCCTCTCCATATATAGCAAGTGTGCCTCTCTACAATGGGTCCCATCCACATGTGCCAGCAATCTCATGCAAGTTATCCTCCATTAAAACTATGCAATCCATCAAGGAGATACAATGTATCTAGACAGTGCATGTGGACCTCGTCAAATATGACTAAATCAATATGATCCAATCCTGTTCACACCTATAGGTGCTTAATCCAGCTATTTTTCCTTCCTCTTTTCACATGAGGAATGTTATTCTTCCTTCTAAAGAGGTTAATGGGCCTCCCTGCTCATTTTATTCATATACCTAGAGATAATGCTAACTATAATGTTCCTTTTAGCTTGAGGCTAAAATTTGGGAACATTACAGTCCTCCCCTCCAAAATGTTTCTTGTCCACAAGAAACTGTATAAGGAGAGAAAAATTCCTCCGCTTCTCCTCTTGTGCTCTCCTCATCAATAGTCCCCATGACTACTCAAGATAATATGCAACAAATTATCCCTCCAATGTCTCCTCCCAAATATGCATAACCAAATGGCTCACATCATGAAAAGGTGGAAGGTGTAATAGGAAACCTTCTTGCTGTCCCATGGCCTCCTCAAGGTAGGAGTCATGATACACATGGGAAATCTCATTCCCAATGAGTGACCCTCTCACCCATGCTATCATCCAAATGAAATGAGCCATTATAGATAGCTCATCAAAGAAATTTGCAACCCCAGGTTTATGCAATGTGTTGGGGCTGAATGGAGAGTTTATATTTTCCCATCCAAGTAGCTTCTCTCTCCATTTATGGTAAGTATGAGGGGGTTTCTGATATTGGGCTGAAATTCTATGGTCTTCATAAATGGCCCAATCTACCCCACAAGATAAATCAACCATCAAGTGCATCCTCCAAGAACGCAAGTCCTCCCAATGGCACCTCCTATATGAAGGAAAGAGGTGTGATGTGGCAATCATGGTGTGCCCATTGTTTCTCCTAAAACACAAAACATGTAAAATACAGAGAATCATACTCCCAATGGGCATCTCAAACTCATGTCCCACTCTCCAAATAAAGCTCCACATAAACATAAAAATATCAGCAATACATGGAAGCAAAAAACAATAGAAACAAGTTTTCATATGACAACCAGGAAGTGGATCAAGGTCCCACACATGGAACTAGCACAGTGCATCCTTTGCCTGCATCAAATAAAACAAGAACAAGTGCTCTTCCAACCACTTTTTTTCTACCATAGTCATTTTACAAGATAGAAACATGAAAGTACAAAGTGGTGTCAATGGTGCACACCAAAAATCATGTGGCTTCCCCCATACACCACCGATGAGATAGCCAATATCAGTGCTACAAATGGCTTCAAGTACATCATCATACAATATGCAAGAAGGGATAATCCTCCTTGGTACCACATGTTTCTCATATAGAGTAAATAAGTACAAAACATAATGTGGGATTTTACATTCTCCACCATGTACTTGGGACCTTGAGCTGAAATGGCTCAGCTGAAAATTCTCCCTCACCTCCAAATAGTAGGGAAGTGGCTATGACATCCTCTCTATCACCATCCAGGCTATGCATCTCTCCATATGCTGAAATATGTCATGCTGGATGCCCTCCCAAATGAACTCCTTTGCCAAGGAAAGATATGCATCAAAATGTACGAAAACGAAGTCCTTGTGTGCTACATGTAACAGCTTCTCCTTGAGTTTAAAAGCTCTAGTCAAGAAGACTCTGCCATAAGAATAGATGACCATATCATCCACCATATACTCATCATCTCTATCCGGGTCATCAAGAATCATGCATGCACCAAGATCCTTGGAGTACTCTACTAAGAGTTGAGATCTCCAATATGGATCAATCCTCCTAAGAGACAGCGCTCGTGATCTGGCATGTGAAGCTCTCCTCATGTTGCTGCCTGCTACTTTGACATCCCCCATGCCAAAGTCTCCCTCCAAACTCTTCACCTTTCCAAAATCCAAGAGTGGTGAACCCAAAGGAAATATATCTCTCATCAATTGTAGATCTGGTGGCCTCCCTGGTGGAATGCCTCCATGTAGTGAGACATCAAAAATCTGAAGTGGACTATATATATGAGTGGACCGAGTTGTCCCTCTCTTAACTACGCAGTGCAGTCCTCTCCTCATGTGCAGAAACCTCCCAAAGTAGATAAGGATGAATGCTCATCATCCCTTTATGCTGATCCTTCTCCTCTTCTTCCATGTATGAGAATGCCTCATCCTCAATGAGAGACCCTTGATCTTGGTCATCTCTTGAAGGAAGGAACTCCATGTCTTCACAAATACAAGAGGGCTCTTCAAGAAGTGGGGATTTTTCCCTTGGAAAACTATCATGCATGTTTTTATCCCCTTTAAAAATATGGAGTGGAGTTGGTTTAATAGGTTTATCCAACTCGTGCAAAGTGTTTGAGTTTTTGTTTTTAACAAATGATGGTTCACAATGTTTTCTATCAAATCTTCTCACCAATTCCTTAGTTAACCCAACATAAGTTTTTACATTTGCATGAAAAAATAAAGTAGAATAATTAAACCAACAATCATGGTCCATACCTTTGAGGTGCAGCACTGCTACTCTGATGGCCTCCTTCTCTGAAACTTGGTGTCGCTGAAAATAGGATCTAGCTCTTCTACCCAAGCTTTGGCTGTGTACTTTGCTGATCCATCAAAGTGAGATAGGAATATTCTACCTCTCTTGCTTCTTTTGTGGCTACTGGATCTTGCCTCCTTGAGTTTGAAAAACCCTTGGAAGTCTAAGTGCTCCTTGAATCTCCATGATTGAGATTCATACTCCTGAAGATAGTCACTCAAGGTCTCCTCCCTTGGTGCATCTTCTTCCTCCATCCTTCTTGAAATAAATGTGGGCAATAGACTACACTATGGATCTACATGTGTGGCTGAATGTTCACACCCATCATATGAATAGCTAAAGCTTGCTTCAAACCCTCTTAGAAATCTTCTACACTCTTCGCCTTTCATCTCCTTCAGATCTTCTTTGATATTCTTCATAGCTCGGAAAAGAAGCAGGGAGATCCTCCCTTTCTTCATTCCTCTAAATAATGGACTCATGCTTTGTTTCTTCTGCACAACTTCTCTTTTTTGTGAGAAGCTTCTCCTCCTAATGGCATAATGTCTTGGATGCACAGGCTGAATTTCCCAAAATAGGGAATTTCTACAATAATGAGAATATCTTAAGATATTCCAAAGTTGGAGATCCAACAATACATGAACACAATATTGTAAACACAGCAGATATGATCATGACATATGATGGATCAATATACAACGATCATTTTATTAATGGATCAGCAACAATGTACAAAGTATCATTAGGGAAAAACCACTCAAGCCATAAGAACAAATCTGCAATGATCAAAACAATAGATACATGAGATGCTGCAACTATATAGAATGTCGGTAAGCAGTGACTGCGCAGTCTATATTGGTGTAGCTACTGCGATAGATGTATATACATGAAATATGGCTAATAGAAACAAAAGAAATTCCCAAAAAAGAAGAAAATACAGTGCTCCAAAAGGAATGCACTCAAGCCACAAGATGGCTGAAATACACAAAAGAGCCAAGCACTGGAAATTCGCACTGCTATTGCTACTGCTACTGGAAACTAACACTTCTAAGGCAAAGAAACAAGTGCGGAAGGCTGTTAGCTTGCTCCGAACGATCTGATTTTTTAACCACTGATTCTACTCGAAAAACCCAGAAAAACCCAGAGATGGTTTCGCAAGATCTTAACTTTGGATTTTCCGTCATTTTTGGGTTACCCACTGCAACAACTCACTAAAATAACACAATCATGGACTAGAACTGCACTGTGAGGGATGGTAGATGGTTTTCCTGATGCCAAAATTATAGAAATATTCCCAAGAGCCTTCCACTGAAAAACAAGCCCATAATTGGCTCTATGTGATCCTCCTTTGCTG
This sequence comes from Pinus albicaulis, assembly GCA_034641835.2. Taxonomy (NCBI): domain Eukaryota; kingdom Viridiplantae; phylum Streptophyta; class Pinopsida; order Pinales; family Pinaceae; genus Pinus; species Pinus albicaulis. Next base: position 399,688,517 of record CM076580.1, on the reverse strand, counting down.
CACCCTGCAACACAACCCAGCTCTAAACATAAACGGCGCTGTAGCTGAAGGAGGTAGCTTGGAAAAAATGTCAAAATGAGGAAATGTATCCCAAAGAACCTCTCCTTCCCTGAGGATGAGGTAGGGATTCTCGACCAGGAACACCCTTGTGCTAAACACCACTGCAACCTTGCTAAATAGCAAGAGGAAGCAAAGTCTCAACAGACCCAAGCAAATAATAAACAAAGCATGAATAAAAATGGCTGCCCTCCTCTCCATATATAGCAAGTGTACCTCTCCACAATGGGTCCCATCCATATGTGCCAGCAATCTCATGCAAGTTGTCCTCCATTAAAACTACGCAGTCCATCAAGGAGATACAATGTATCTAGACAGTGCATGTGGACTTGGTCAAATATCACTGAATCAATATGATCCAATCCTGTTCACACCTATAGGTGCTTAATCCAGCTGCTTATTCTTCCTCTTTTCACATGAGGAATGTTATTCTTCCTTCTAAATAGGTTAATGGGCCTCCCTACCCATTTTATTCATCTACCTAGAGATAATGCTAACTATAATGTTCCTTTTAGCTTGAGGCTAAAATTTGGGAACATTACAGTCCTCCCCTCCAAAATGTTGCTTGTCCTCAAGAAACTGTATAGGGAGAGAAAAATTCCTCCGCTTCTCCTCTTGTGCTCTCCTCATCAATAGTCCCCATGACTGCTCAAAATAATCTGCAACAAATTTTCCCTATAGTGTCTCCTCCCAAATATGCATAACCAAATGGCTCACATCATGAAAAGGTGGAAGGTGTAAGTGGAAACCTTCTTGTTGTGCCATGCCCTCCTCAAGGTAGGAGTGATGATACACATGGGAAATATCATTCCCAATGAGTGACCCTCTCACCCATGCTATCATCCAAATGAAATGAGCCATTCTAGATAGCTCATCAAAGAAATTCGCAACCCCGGGTTTATGCAATGTGTTGGGGCTGAATGGAGAGTTTATATTTTCCCATCCAAGTAGCTTCTCCCTCCATTTATGGTAAGTATGAGGGGGTTGCTGATATTGGGCTGAAATTCTATGGTCTTCAGAAATGGCCCAATCTACCCCACAAGATAAATCAACCAACAAGTGCCTCATCCAAGAACACAAGTCCCCCCAATGGCTCCTCCTATATGAAGGAAAAAGGTGTGATGTGGCAATCATGATGTGCCCATTATTTCTCCTAAAACATACAACATGTAAAATACTGAGAATCATACTCCCAATGGGCATCTCCAACTCATGTGCCACTCTCCAAATAAAGCTCCACATAAACATAAAAATATAAGCAATACATTGAAGCAAAAACCAATAGAAACAAGTTTTCATATGACAACCGGGAAGTGGATCAAGGTCCCACACATGGAACTAGCGTAGTGCATCCTTTGCCTGCATCAAATCAAACAAGAACAAATGCTCTTCCAACCACTTGTTTTCTACCACAGTCATTTTACAAGATAGAAACATGAAAGTACAAAGTGGTGTCAATGGTGCACACCAAAAATCATGTGGCTTCCCCCACACACCACCGACGAGATAGCCAATCTCAATGCTACAAATGGCTTCAAGTACATCATCATACAATATGCAAGAAGGGATAATCCTCCTTGGTACCACATGTTGCTCATATAGAGTAAAGAAGTACAAAACATAATGTGGGATTATACATTCTCCACCATGTACTTGGGACCTTGAGCTGAAATGGCTCAGCTGAAAATTCTCCCTCACCTCCAAATAGTAGGGAAGTGGTTGTGACATCCTCTCTATCACCATCCGGGCTATGCATCTCTCCATATGCTGAAATATGTCATGCTGGATGCCCTCCCAAATGAACTCCTTTGCCAAGGAAAGATATGCATCAAAATGTACGAAAAAGAAGTCCTCATGTGCTGCATGTAACAGCTTCTCCTTGAGCTTAAAGGCTCTAGTCAGGAAGACTTTGCCATAAGAATAGATGACCATATCATCCACCATATACTCATCATCTCTATCCGGGTCATCAAGAATCATGCATGCACCAAGATCCTTGGAGTACTCTACTAAGAGTTGAGATATCCAATATGGATCAATCCTCCTAAGAGATAGTGTTGGTGATCTGGCATGTGAAGCTCTCCTCATGCTGCTCCCTGCTACTTTGACATCCCCCATGGCAAAGTCTCCCTCAAAACTCTTCACCTTTCCAAAATCCAAGAGTGGTGAACCCAAAGGAAAGATATCTCTCATCAACTATAGATCTGGTGGCCTCCCTGGTGGAATGCCTCCATGTAGTGAGTCATCAGAATCTGAAGTAGACTATATATATTAGTGGACCAAGTTGTCCCTCTCTTCACTACGCAGTGTAGTCCTCTCCTCATGTGCAGAAACCTCCCAAAGTAGATAAGGATGAATAATCATCATCCCTTTATGCTTATCCTTCTCCTCTTCTTCCATGTATGAGAATGCCTCATCCTCAATGAGAGACCCTTGATCTTGGTCATCTCTTGAAGGAAGGAACTCCATGTCTTCACAAATAGAAGAGGGCTCTTCAAGAAGTGGGGATTTTTCCCTTCAAAAACTATCATGCATGTTTTTATCCCCTTTAAAAATATGGAGTGGAGTTGGTTTAATAGGTTTCTCCAACTCATGCAAAGTGCTTGAGTTTTTGTTTTTAACAAATGATGGTTCACAATGTTTTCTATCAAATCTTCTCACCAATTCTTTAGTGAACCCAACATAAGTTTTTACATTTGCATGACAAAATGAAGTAGAATCATTAAACCACCAATCATGGGCCATACCTTTGAGGTGCAGCGCTGCTAATCTTATGGGCTCCTTCTTTGAAACTTGGTGTAGCTGAAAATAGGAATCTAGCACTTCTACCCAAGATTTGGCTGTGTACTTTGCTGATCCATCAAAGTGAGATAGGAATATTCTACCTCTCTTGCTTCTTTTGTGGTTGCTGGATCTTGCCTCCTTGAGTTTGAAAAACCCTTGGAATTCTAAGTGCTCCTTGAATCTCAATGATTGAGATTCATACTCCTGAAGATAGTCACTCAAGGTCTCCTCCCTTGGTGCATCTTCTTCCTCCATCCTTCTTGCAGTAAATGTGGGAAAAAGACTGCACTATGGATCTGCATGTGTGGCTGAATGTTCACACCCATCATATGAATAGCTAGGGCTTGCTTCAAACCCTCTTAGAAATCTTCTACACTCCTCCCCTTTCATCTCCTTGAGATATTCTTTGATATTCTTCAGAGCTCGGAAAAGAAGCAGGGAGATCCTCTCTTCCTTCATTCCTCCAAACAATGGAGTCATGCTTTGTTTCTTCTGCACAACTTCTCTTTTTTGTGAAAAGCTTCTCCTCCTAATGGTGTAATGTCTTGGATGCACAGGCTGAGCCAAGATTATGATTTGATACCACTGTAATATCCCAAAATAGGGAATTTCTACAACAATGAGAATATCTTAAGATATTCCAAAGTTGGAGATCCAACAATACATGAACACAATATTGTAAACACAGCAAACATGATCATGACATATGAGGGATCAATATACAGCCATCATTTTATTAATGGATCAGCAACAATGTACAAAGTATCATGAGGGACAAGCCACTCAATCCATAAGAACAAATCTCCAATGATCAAAACAATAGATACATGAGATGCTGCAACTATATAGAATGTCGGAAAGCAGTGACTGCACAGTCTATATTGGTATAGTCGCTGCTATAGATGTATATACATGAAATATGGCTGATAGAAACAAAATAAATGCCCAGAAAAGAAGAAAATATAGTGCTCAAAAATGAATGCACTCAAGCCACAAGATGACTGAAATACACCAAAGAACCAAGCATTGGAAATGTGCATTGCTATTGCTACTGCTATTGGAAACTACCACTTCTAAGACAAAGAAACAAGTGTGGAAGGATGCTAGCTTGCTCGAAATGATCTGGGATTGTAACCACAGATTCTACTCCAAAAACCCAGAAAAACCCAGAAATGGTTTGGCAAGATCTTAACTTTGGATTTTTGGCCATTTTTGGGTTACCCACTACAACGGCTCACTAAAATAACGTATTCATGGACTGGAATTGCGCTGTGAGGAATGGTAGATGGTTGGACTAATGCCAAAATTGTATAAATATTCCTAGGATACTTCCTTTCTGATCCTCCAATGGATAGGCTACCTCTCCACTGAAAAACAAGCCCAGAATTGGCTCTATGTGATCCTCCTTTGCTGCACCCTGCAACACAACCCATCTCTAAACAGAAACTGCACTGTAACTAAACGAGGTAGTTTGGAAAAAATTTCGGAATGAGGAAATGTAGCCCAAAGAACCTCTCCTTCCCTGAGGATGAGGTACGAATTCCTGACCAGGAACACCCTTGTGCTAAACAACAATGCAACCCTGCTAAACAGCAAGAGGAAGCAAAGTCTCAATAGACCCAAGCAAATAATAATCAAAGCATGAATAACAATGGTTGCCCTCCTATCCATATATATCAAGTGTACCTCTCCACAATGGGTCCCATCCATATGTGCCACCAATCTCATGCAAGTTTTCCTCCATTAAAACTACGCAGTCCATCAAGGAGATACAATGTATCTAGACAGTGCATGTGGACTTGGTCAAATATGACTGAATCAATATGATCCAATCCTGTTCACACCTATAGGTGCTTAATCCAGTTTCTTTTTCTTCCTCTTTTCACATGAGGAACGTTATTCTTCCTTCTAAAGAGGTTAATGGGCCTCCCTACCCATTTTATTCATCTACCTAGAGATAATGCTAACTATAATGTTCCTTTTAGCTTGAGGCTAAAATTTGGGAACATTACAATTAATCAACCAGTGGCCTTCACTAGTAGGAAGCTTTCAAGTGCAGAGCATAACTATTCTACCATAGAGCATGAAGGGTTGGCGATGTTGTACGCCCTACAGAAATACATGCACTATTTATTAGGTGGAAACTTCAAAATGTTCATACATCATTCTACTTTGAAATACCTGGTCAATAATCCTGTGTTGGGGGGGAAGATCCATAGGTGGCTATTGTTGCTTCAAGAGTATGATTTTTAAATCATTGTGAAACCAGAGAGGTTGAACATTGGGCCGGATCACTTGTCCAAGATCGAGAATGGGGAAGAGCCAACTAACCTAGAAGAAGGATTACCTAACACGTAGTTGTTTGCTATCAAGGTGGTTGATGAGCACTTTGTCGATGTTATACAATTCTTGACCACGGGCAAGGCACCCGATGGCTATTCAGTACCACAGAAAAAATAATTGGTCACCCGCGCAGCCGATTTTACCATAATCGTGAGACAACTCTACAAGCTGGGCACGGACGAGGTGCTATGAAGGTACGTACTAGAACATGAGAGACAAGCTATCTTGGCTGAGGCCCACAGAGGAATTGTAGGAGGGCATTATATATGTAAATATACTATGCATAAAGTATTAAGGGCCGATTTTTGGTGGCCCACATTGCACAACGATGCCCATGCATACTGTTGGGCCTGCGACACGTGCCAACGAACCGGGAAGCCCTCATGTCGAGACAAGATGCCCCTGCAGCTGCAAATGGATCTGCAAAGATTCAAAAATGAGCCATAAATTTTTTTGGACCCATCAATCCCCCAAGAAAGAAGACCAGTGCCTAATATATCATCACTGCCACAGCTTATGTCACCAGATGGGTGGAAGAAAAAGCTGTCAAGAATTGTACTGTGAATACTATTGCACACTTCATTTTTGAACATATTCTGGCTAGTTTTGGTTGTCTGAAGATTCTAATAAGTCACATAGGTGTGCATTTTGTTAATGAAACTATTATGGCTCTCACTGAGGAATTCCAGATCCACCATGCAAAGAGTACACTGTATCATCTGCAGGCAAACGAGGCCATAGAAGTCTTCAATAAAATTTTGGAACATGCACTCACTAAGGTCTGTAATGCTAACCAAAGTGACTGGGATGTACACATCAACTCTATACTCTAGGATTATAGGACTACATGTAAGAAACTCATGGGAAAAATTCCCTTCATAATGGTCTATGGGAAGGAGGTCGTCATGCCTATGGAATACATCGTTCCCAGCCTGCGTATCTCGACTCTCACAAACATGGTAGAACCAGACATCATGGACGAGCACTTGGCGCAGTTGGAGGCCCTGGAAGAAGATCGATTCATTGTTCAGTTCCACCAGCAGGTTTATAAGGCGCATGAAAAGTGTGGCATGATCGACACATTCGACAGAAGATTTTTGAGGAGGACGAATTGGTATTAATTTACGATAGCCAGTTTGTGCAACACCCAGGGAAGTTTTGTAATCACTGGCTGGGCCCATATATAGTGAAGGAGATTACTGATGGAGGTGTTGTTAGATTGGCTACGTTGCACGGATATTTCTTGCCGAGGTACGTTAATGGAAGTCATCTGAAACTCTATAGGGATGACTTGGTGTCGACCAAATGACTATATGGCCGGAGTACTTGTGTAATGGATGTTGTGCACATTAGGGCACGAAAAGAAGGCAAGATTTACGGATGCACAGGGATGATGCATAGGACAGGGGGTGCGAGGGGGTGCGATGTAGACACATTGGTTGTGCGTTGTGGAAAAAATTAGCCGTTGGAACGGGGCAATGGCGTGGAAAACTGATTTTACCGTTAAATGGAACGGGAAATTGGCAATTAATGTGGAGATTTACAAGGATTTTTTTATCATTTTCGTAATGATATATTTCAATTAAGGCTAATATGATTGTTTCCCATCCTCATGAGCTATAAGAAGAGGTTCGTCAGTCACAAGTGGGTTGTTTTTTTTCTGAAACTCTCACGCCTTCGAGACATTGGTGAATTTTGTCTAGTCTGTACCATTTCCATCTGAATGTCTGAGCGAGCTACTCCTTCTGATAGTAGCAACCCCAAATTTATCTTTCATGCAAGAATGACTACTACGAACCCTAATTAGTCACTCCCTGTCATGAATTACGGGGCAGTGGGATCTAATGAAGTATTATAAGTAACCCCTGAAATGGAGGAGGTCATGTCTACGCCAACAACATGGAAGGGAAAAAGGAAGGTGAAGGGCATAGCGATAGGAAATGAAAAAGAGACAAAGTGGGCTAGGGTGAAACCTCGCACATCCCCCTAGATTGTGCATTCCCCCCGGAAAGTTTCTAAGGGACAATCGCTTGATTCATCAAAGCACTCTATGATGATTACGGAGGAAGCACTGCTTTCGACTCTGCTAACCTGGTCGGTGCCTTATGTTAAGCCAAGCAAGCCAGCAACGCACGTCCCCAAGAATTTTAATGTCATCTGCGCCTACCTCCAGATGCCTTTGGTCCCATAGGAGGTGCCCATGCAGGGAGATATTTTCGGAGGTCTCCCCCTCATTAAATTTGATGATCATGATCTGGGCAGCCTGGTGTTGGAAAGATAAGTCATTCTTATGGACAAGACAGACCTCCCAAGTGTCCTACGGACAACTAGCAAAAAACCGACAACTAAATCTATCTTTCTCTAGATATATTGAAATTCATAATTAAATGCTATAAAGGCTCAACGATCCTACCTTTTATCCAACGCTTGTTTGTAGTAGTAATCCTTCAGTCGCCCAAAAGAGTTGCCTTTGAAGATCTGCAATCATAAACAAGAAAACATCAAATAGCACCTGTATAGAATATATTCATAAATCATATATATTATGGTGATCAAGGAATCCATAAAATAAACCAATCAATTGACAGTTTATTGAGAAAAATGAACTTATTTGTGTTAACTTAAATAAGAAGAGCCTTACAACCGTGTCCACCTTGATGTTGTACAGGTCTTCCTAGGGTCTGGAACAGGCGTTTCCTTTACTCTGACAAGCCTTGCATTCTTCCAACCAAGATACATACAAGTATGTAATATTTCCCGCATAAAATCTCAGCTAAAAGGGTCTAAGTTTCAATAGCACTTCACCTCTAACAATACTAAAAACTTCAATCCATCCATTGTAACCCTTTGAGGCCGCCCTATGCCTCTTTTTATAGTGGAAGAGAGGAGGTTACAGTTCCATACAAGAAGGGATAGAATTCTCTTTCAAAGGGATTAGTTCCTTACATCAAGGGGTTAGCTCCTTATTGGATGGAATGCATGAACATGAAAGAAGCGGACTTTCCACCGCAGGAATGTTTCTAGAAGCTTCCAAAAATGACTTAAACTGAGCTTCTAGATTTTACTTGCGCCTTTTCTTATCTTTCTCAGGGGTGCGCACTTTTAATAAATAGAAAGTGCATTTGGCTATGCATGATTTATAGCCAAAGGTGCAGGACTGCAGGCAATACTAAGAGAAAGTGTGGTACAAGAGTTTTAAAGATTTTATAAGCTTTTCTCTTAGTTTCAAGGCTTGAATTTAGGAACTTTCATATTGTAGACTTTTAAGGGAGCACTAAAATGTCATGGTGACAAATTTCAGAGTAACAAATTGCCCCCTAAAGTGCGAAGTCTGAGAGTATTTGAAGAGTGTGGTTCTTTATCATTTCAAGGATTACCCTGTGGACACCCTAATCGGAACCCTGTAAAAATACTCAATGCAACACATATATGTATACATATCATCACTAAGGTAGGCATTCCCATACTCAGATCAAAACTAACTAAACTTGTTCTGATACAGAAATGATTTTAATATTACATCAATAGTGTAGACACAGCATGGGCATAGCCATCTGTAATGAATAGTCTACTGTATAATGAATAATAAAACTCCTCGCAACCTGGATGGTGGAAAGTAGATCCAGGGTCTTGATTTCTGCTTCCCGAACTAGTATGATTCTATCCATGCGATTAAATGTGTTGAAGTCGAACATGGTAGAAACCACTTGATTACCAGTCAATGATGTGAACTGTTAACAAGTGTGAGAGAAATGACCAAAAATGACAATGGCTCTCAAAGTACTCAGTACAATCCATGAAATGTGAATAAGTGATCTGAAGTCGAACATTTCACGGAATCGTTCGATCGAAGGTCAATGACGTAACCTGTCATCAAGGGCAAGAAACCTGCCATTAAGGCATGCAGATTTCAAGGTACTGGCAGATTCTAGATCAACTTCCTAGATGATGAGCTATCGTCGATAGAAAGTGATCCGTTGTAAGCAAGCTCGCGACACAAAACCATAGATCAAGTTTTGAAGAAATTTTTTGCAAGGACTAACTCAGGGATGGTCAACGCGAAAGGAGACAAGTGTTGCAGATGAATGGTTTGTTTGACTGTCCTCTTGAACACATAACGACACTGCAGATGGTTTGGTGATAGTTTCCCTAAGCTAATACCCAGAAACCGGCTGAAGACCTTCAATGTGGTTTGATTAACTGATAGGAAAAGGATTTCCCAACCCAGGTGGAAGTGCGACAGAAAGTGTCATGTTCAAGAGTGGTGTAATGCTTTTACAAATCAAAGTGTAACAAATGAATCTATTTTTCTCTCTTTTCCCCCACCATTTCTAGCAAGTACCTCTTTATTTTTTACAATCTTGAGGAGGATAACATTTGTTTGTTTATAAGCTCATCCTTTGGATGAGTCCAACTTAGTTTAAAATTGAACCCCAAGAAGGAGTGGTCTATTCCTGTTTGTAATCGACAGGTCCTTTACTGTTAAATTTTAACAAGTCCAGTATAGGAGAAGCTCGGTGTTTTTCATTTTTAGGGAGTCGGAAGAAAAAACTTAAGAAAACTCCATGGGTGTACTTTTTCGTAATTTTAGTCTCTCAGGACCGAAAAATGATAAAATAATGAAAGAGAGAACCCTATTGACCATGATTAGTCAACGTATACCTTTTTCATAAATAGTCCATTTCAGTCCGGAAAAGGGGTAAACTTATATTGAAGGGACGACCATTCATTTACTTTAACGAGTTCGAATAGTCAAGTACTCGGCAATCTTTTCATTTTTAAAGAGTCTGAAAAGGGCTTAAAAGAGGACTCCATGGTTTTTCTTTTTTCGTAAATTTTAAAGAGCCCGAAAAAGTGATAAAATTTTACTCTTCGTAAAAAATGACCATTTTGCCTGAAAAATTCATTATTTTACACAAAAATTCGAAAAATTTAACATACATGTTTCAATAATAAAAATTATTTTGAAAAACCAACTTTTTAAAGTGAAAAATAAACAAATTTAAAATTCATCTATTCGAAAAAACTTATAAAAAGAAGTTTTTCAAGTTCATTTTTACCGTTTGAGTTTGGAGTGAAGTTTTTAGAGCTCTTGGAAAAAAAAGCTTCGGAGAAGATTCTGGGAAAACCGACTGTCAGAATCGAAAACCATCTGTTCTAGGTAATCCACAACCTTCTTATCTTGCTTTTCATCTATTTAATTTTTCAAATTAAGGTCAAAATTTCATTTTTTGGAGGAAAATGTGTTGAAAAATCTGCCCTCGGGGGTCCACACCTAAGACATTAGGTACGTGCGGACCCCGACATTTTTCTACAAAGAAAAATGTCAGGGCCTTGCACTTTTAACACAGGGCCCGTGCGGAGCTATGCACTGTCCCTGAGTGTAAAGTGCAGGGGCACCGTAACAAATTTAAAAACATATTTTCTTCCTAAATTACTCAAATTTTTTGCTTCAAAATGATTCTAATCCTTCATTTTACTTGTTGTAGGATATCTACAATGCTTATTTGGTGAGAACAGGAGAACAAAGAGGTAGATGAAGTAGCAATAATTCATTAACCTACTTTGCAAGCTTTAAGAGCATGCGGGCTTTACAAATTTTGGGCTATTAGTGGCATGAGAGCTCAAGTGGATGTTCTTACTTGGCTGGTGAGTAAATGGGATGTTTAGGACCAGTGTTTAGTGATCGGAGGTCACCGGCTCGAGATTGAGCTGGAAGACATATTTCTTGACTGGTTTGTCTAGGAGAGGCGAACCACTATCTCTATTTGGGGCTAGGCCAGGTGGCCAGTTTGTTGCCATCCTACAATTAGAGTTTTGTAATGATGAAGCCAATCCCCGAGACAAACGGATTGACATAAAAACTATCATCCATCCCAAGCTAAAATTGATCGCTTTTACCATTTTAAATTTGTGCGGAAGTGCAGCTTTGCATGTAGCCATTGGATCTCGAATGCACATAGCAGTAGACTGCTTTCGAGGCACCATATTCAACTGGTACAAGGCAGTGTTTGCAAATGTGAAAGGCCAACCTACCAGAGCAAAGAATGGGAAGTTAAACAACTTCGGGTCTGGATCCATTTTCATGACCTTTGCTCCAGAGAGGATCCCTATGTTAGCCCCGCAGCATATTCCTATTGATGTTGGTCGACCTTGAGAGCCTAGGATGGTTCGTTGGGTTGCTTTGATGGCCCGCCAAAGCGAGGGTGGGGAGGTTGTTCGATTTCCCTCAACATATTTTCCTTGGCTGGAATGCCAACTTTTTGTGATAGAGGATTTTCCTTATGATGGCATGGATTTTCGTGGTGACCGGGAAATGCCCCTTCCTTCGGGAACTCAGTGGGACAAGTTAGGTAAAAGATCTTTCTTGAAATGTTCTAATTTCTAGTTTTTTATTTTGTTTTTAAATCATCCAAAACTAATAACAAAAATTTCAAATGCAGATGTGGGTCCGAGTTGACTAGCCATTCTTCGTCCCTTTGACCAGAGGCAAAGGGATGCAGCAGCACCACCACCACCCCCACAGGATCAGACTGCAGAGATCCTGACTGATTTAGAGCACCATTTGGAGTGGCTCACCATAGATATTACTAAGACCACCATAGATGATATCTCGCTCCATCTACAGAGATATGTCATTGGTGTTCCTGGACCATTCAAGAGGTTTTTGACTAGGGTGGCACGAGCAGTAGTGTATTATCATGATCATCACCATGAATAGTGTATTATTGACTTGTAGACTCATTTTTTGTATCACTTTTTCTGATCATAAGGCGTTTTAAGCCTATGATCGAAGACGATGTACTATTTTTTGAACACTACATCTATACTATGATATACCATTATTTCCAATTAAATGTTCAATCATGTTATCGAATGTTGATTTATTACTTTGTTATTGCAAATTTCTATTTATAACACTAGAAGCAATTGTGTATGCTAATGTATTTAAACTTCTTGGAATGTGTTGATATTCAATATAATCGAACTCTCGTTCCAAGGGACGAACCATTAAAAATAATCTTAATAATACTAGATTTCTAATGGCATATACTCGGTTTAACTGTAATACAACGAGTTCAGAATCTAACTTAATGATCAAACTCTAAATTCAAAATGAAATGGATTCCGATAATAATTCAATAATTGCACTATATTCGGACATATTGTTCGTCGTTTGACCGAGACTTACCCCATGCATCAATACTAACTCGTCAATGGGTGAGTAAATAACCCAAGCTGCAGAAGAGATGTTTCGTGTACTACGACAAGCGCCATCAACAAACCCAATATATGTTTCAAAGGACGTCGAAATCTGCAATATCAAAAGTATTCAAATAAGCAGGAGTAGTAGTAAGAGCACACTTAAGCTAGGAACACGTTTATAATCTATAGCACAACAGCTAGAAAGTAACTAATATTTAGAGAAGATCTCAACACAAAAATCAAGTGTAATATCTCTTCAGATAATGTCCATTTCTGGGTTTACCTAAAGATACCCCGTCAAAATCAATCAATTCATAGGCCCCTTTTGCAAGTTGTCGCTTGACAATATAAGGACCATGCCACATGGGTTCAAATTTCCCAGCCCTTGGCTTATCGTTGGTTTGATCATAAATCAAAACTAGGTCTCCTTCTGAAAAATTATGAGGGGTAACACTTCGATCATACTGAGCTTTCATTCTTTTCGCATGAGACTCGATAGCTAATGCAGCGGTGCACCGATTCTCATCTAATTGAGCCAAGTATAAAAAGTGTTTCTCCTCTTCAGAAGTGTCTGGTAGTAACTCTATGGCTAGTTGGAGTGACGGTGTCTCGTATTCAATGGGTAATACCGCTTCTAAACCATAAACCAATTGAAAAGAGGTAAAACCTATCGATGTTTTTGTTGAGGTTCGATATGCCCAAAGTGCTGAAAAGAGCATGGTATGCCAATTTGACTTATGAATTCCAATGATTCCTTTGATCATGGTGACTAAAACTTTATTAATCGCTTCAACTAAACCATTGGCCTGCGGATAATATGGTGTAGAACTGTCATGGCGTAGGCCAAGCTAGTCTATTAACTCGATCATCATGATATTCCGAAAATGGCTCCCATGATTAATAATTATTGCTTGGGGTACACCAAAACAAGCGTCACATGATTGAATATGAAATTAGCTACAGTTTTTCCATCTGCCACAAATGTAGGCATCGCCTTCGCCCATTTGGTAAAATAATCTACTGCTAGAATAATATACCCATGCCCACTGGCCGAGTGAGGGTTACATGTAATGAAGTCAATGCCCCATTTTGAAAAAGGACCGACAAAAATTATAGAGTGAAGAGGAGCAGGTGGTGCAATTTTTCGATCGAATATTTGACAATTATGACATTTTTGGACTGCGTAAATACAATCTTTAAATAAATATGGCCAGAAATAACCTACGTGCAATATATTTTGGGCAGTGGCGTACCCAAACATATGACTGCCACATGCTCCGGAGTGACATTCATTTAAAAACTTTTCGGCTTCCTCATGTGTTAGACAACGTCAAAAAACTGAGTCCGCACCACGACGGTAAAGTGTGTCACCAACAATATGATATTGTTGACACTGGAAACATATTTTTCATCATTGCGACTATGAAAGCTCAGGCCAAAAAGATTGGGCTTGAAGATAAACAATGGTATCTCCATACCAAGGATCAATGGTACTAATGAGAAAGAAGGATTCATCCATAATTGGTTGTTCCGCCACAGTTTCTGTATCAGTACGTGGGAAATCACACATAAGTTCAGTAAATATCAATGATTTCTTGGATTTGGACATTTCAAATTCCAAATCAAACTCCTGTAGGATAACAATCCATTTGGAGTATTTGCCCCCTAGCAATTTTTTGTTCAAAATGTACATCATAGGGTTACGATCAGAGATCACTGTCATTTTGCATAAAATTAGGTAGTGACGAAAACGTTGTATAGCTTGAACAGCTGCCAAGGCTATTTTCTCCATATGTGAGTATTTGATCTCAGTCAGATGCAAATTTTGACTAAGATAATAAATCACATGTTCACTATGGAATTCATCTTCCTGAACTAAAACCATCCCTATCGTGGAATCGGAAGCGGCGAGGTACAAAAATTAATCTTGGTTGTATTTGGGAGGATGCAATAATAGTGCATGGGTCAACGCGTTTTTCAAAGCATCAAAATATCTAACAGTGACCTTGCTCCAAAAGAAAGGAATGTTATGTTTCAACAACCTAGTGAAACCTTTCGTTAACTCAGCGTAGTTAGGAATGAATCGCCGTAAAAAGTTTGCTTTCCCTTGCAAAATTTGGAGTTGGTGAAGAGTAGAAGGAGGAGGTAAATTGATGATTGCCTCAACCTTCGATGGATCAACACGAATGCCTGCCTTTGAGACAATAAATCCCAGTAATCGTCTCGATTGTACGCAAAAAACACATTTGTGAGGATTCAAGAGAATCTTATAATGCCTACATCATATAAAGATGGCTCGTAAATGAGTAATATGATCTGCTTTGAGTGAAGAATGAGCAAGAAAATCATTGAGCTATGGCTGCACAATGTGCTTAATGTCATGAAATGCATAAGACATGGCCCTTTGAAAAGTGGCGCCAGCATTCTTAAGGCCAAAAGTTATTTTGCGATAAGCAAAAGTCCCCCATCAACAAATGAAAGTTGTTTTAGGTTGATCTGCAGGGAGTATGTTTATTTTATTGTAGCTGGAAAATCCATCCATGAACAAGAACATTTCACTTCTAGCACAATTGTCGATAATTTGATTGATGTAAGGGGTTGGATAATTGTCTTTTGGACAAGCTCGATTTATATCCCTATAGTCGATATATACTCTTATTTTTCCTTGTTTTTTATTGACCGAAACAATATTAGATACCTAGTCTATTAACAGGATCAGATAAATAAAACCTGCACGAAGTAATTTTTCAACTTCTGCTTTAATAGCGGCGGCTTTTCTCAGATGTATCTGACGTAATCTCTGTCTAATGGGTTTAGCATCCGGGTATGTCTTAATTTCATGAACAACAATTGATGGATCGAATCCTGGCATTTCTTCATATGACCAAGCAAAAATGTCACGGAATTCCTGAAATAGGGCTTTATATGCTTGAATTTCATCTGGCGTACAAGAAGCACCTATATGAATGTTTTCAACAATTCCAGGTTTTACTGAAATGTCAAGAGGAACCGTTGCAGAAATATTTTCTAAATTCAATTCAGAATCAATATGTGAGAAAGGATTATGAGGTTCTTTGATGTAATCAGTGGTAAAAATGGAGGAAAAATCATTCTCAAAATGATCGAGATCAGGTAAAAATGAAGACCTATGATGAAGATCTTGGCATGGTAGCTCATCTACCGATAGTGTTAGCCACCTATAATATTTTGTTATACCAAAAGGTGGCTAAATCTGTTTTGAGCCTTCAAGGAACAATTTTTCATTTCTAAACACTGTTGGCTCTTGAAGACTCCTTGTAGGCCTCATGCCTCTATCCAAAATCCTCATTACTGTTCCTCTTAATTCTGTTGATTTCATGTAAGAAACTGTCGAAGAAACCATCATCTTTTCCCTTTCTTCCACTCATAGCTAACCTTCATTTTCTCCCCCTTTTTCTCCATATTATTCCTCTACTTTTCATAAGTTTCCCCTTCCATTCATGAAAAATCCTCCTGACATGGTTTAAAACTATTTTTAAGCTAAGCCAAAACCCCCAAATCCATTTAAAACCTTGAAAATTTTCATAAAAAACAAGTTTTTGGACCTAAGCCCCTTGGGCTAAGTCCTAAACCACTTCCCCCACATGCCCTTCCCCCAGGACCAAGCACTTAAGCCCCAAGTGCTAATCGCAATCGGAAGTGGGCGGGTGCACAAATCCTTTGTAATATTGAAAATACCTGATGCGATCGTCTTATCACATTAAGTCTTGCGATGGGTTCTGCACCATTGATCTTCCGCGGTGATCTGACGGTAGAGCGCCAATCGCAGCACCCCGCCCGATCGCAATCGCAACTTGTTATGTGCCCCCTCCAATTGGTCCATCGCAAATGATTGCGATGCGATTGATCGCAAGTCCTTCCCTCCAATCTCCGATTACGATCCTCCGACCTTATCCTGACCGTTGATCTGTCTCGCCGATCCAACGGCCCTGCGCCAATCGCTCCATCACAATCACAAAAAATCAATCGCATGCTCCTACCTGCCACCTCCGATTTCGATCCCTCCGATTCATTCCCCGTCGTTGATCTGGTCCTCAGATCAACGGCCAGCGCTCAATCGCAAGTTTCTAATCGCAAGTTTTAAATCGCATCCCCTTTTCAGCGCTCCCTGATTGCGATGGATCCGATTTAATCCTGTCCGTCCATTTCCCACCGATCCAACGGTCCTTATTCCCTCCGATCACAAGTCTTACCGCCATTTCAAAACCCACCGATTCGTTTCCCACCGTTGATTTGATCCTCAAATCAACGGTCATCACTTAATCGCACAAATCTCCCCGATCGCGCAATCGCATCGGCATTTTCCAATCACGGCCTTTGTTTTCCCCCTCCGATTGTGATTCTCCAATTAGATCTGGACCATCCACGTGTCGAGATCGGACGGTCCAAAACCACCCCGCCTTATTTCTTCTCCCCGCTCTCCTTTGCCTGTTCTGCACCGATCTCCACCGTTAGATATTTTTATCCGACGGCTACACTCCTCCCCCGCCATCTGAAGCAGTTTAAAATCTAAAAACACAGGATTCTTTATTTATTTTATGTTTTGTGCAGGTTTTAAAGGGTCTCCGTCGTTTATTGAAGAAAAGCCGGGAGTTGGGAATGACGATTCCCATGCCTTCAGCCTATGGAAAGAACCATTTGCAGAGTTCCCTTTTGGCATTTGATCGACGTTCCATCAGCGTCGATACCATGAAAGGACCGGTGCGGCTCTGCACATTGACAATACACTGCGTTTTGACGCAATTTTAAAAGAGTATAAGTTTTAAAGAACAGAGCGCGGAAGGACAGAAGATTGAAGACAGATTTGGGGGATTATGGGTAAGAATGCTTATAAAAACCTAATTCCCCGAATTAAGACACTATTTAAGAAAATCATAAGTGTTTCACTGACAGAAAGGTTTCCACCGCTTCAACTGAGGTGAATTGATTCCTCAGCTACTACAAAGAGCCACCTGTCGCCTCAAACCATTCAGAACAGAGGCCGAAGTTATTGCTCGAAGAAATATCTGCCTCCAACATTGCCAAGAAGTTATTTCTGCAAGGAAACCAATGCATAAATATCTGCAGAGTTACTCCAAAACATACACAGAGCCTCAAAGTCAAACAAAACTTCCACCGAGCTTTGATATTTATTGTGAAACAGTTAATGTAGTGATCCACCTGTAAATTTTTCCCTCGAGCCTCTCAAAGGGCCGAGAAGTCTTCACTCTACATTAACTGTCCTTGAGATATTTTGTTAAAATATCACCTCCTCATCTTCCTATAAGTACTTCTACAGAAGATGAGGAGTTGTTGGTTGCTGTTTGATCACAAGTTGTAATATTGAAACTCTCTGAAATAAATATACAAGTCTGTTGAAGTTGAAAATAATTTGGAGTCTTGGATGTCTTGATGATGCCGTTGCATGTCTGTTCCTGAGAAGGCTCTATCATTTGATCCATGAGCTTGGCTGTTGGTGAAGTGCTCTGAACTATTAAATGTCTTTTCCTTGTTTTCATTATGTTCCATAATTTCTTACTACAGTAGGCTGAAATTTTTAGGCTAAGAAATGACTCCTGGAAGCACCTTAGACCTGTTCACCCTTCACTGTTTTATGTTTTCTTCTGCTGAAGTATTTTAGAGGCTTTAAACCTTCTCTTTAGTCTACATGCTTGTTTATTTCCTTAATAGCCCAAATAGTTGGTTTTAGCATGATTTATGGTTTTCCCTGCTTGTCTACTATCACTTGAAAGCTGTTATTGAAGTCTCCCTTTGAAGTACCATTGTTTTGAGTTAATCAAAGAGGTCGGTTTTGATCTTGCCCTTTGCCATTGCTTGAACAGTTGTTTTGAAGGTCGTTATAGTTGTAAGCACAGATGTTATTTAGGTGTTCCCTCTTCTATGACTGCAATTATCAGTGAATCTTTTATGTTTTCTAAATCCTTTAAAATAAAATCTTTGAGGAAATAGGGAGTTCCCCGAATCTTAGATTTCATTTTAAAAGTTTTCTTGAAGTTATTATTTGCTTAAAGAATGTTTGTAGGATTTATGGTTAGCCCTGTCTATCAAATATCTCTTTATTGTTGAGTTATGTTCTTCAAGTTCCCTTTGTTGAGAATTAAACTTCTCTTTCCAAATCATTAATGTTCATCTCATTCCAAAAACAAAAGGATCCCGTGGCCAAGTTAGATTTTCCCTTTGATATCCCATATCCATTGATGAGTTTTTCATAACCTTATTTTGAATCCATCGTCCAATGAACCAGATATTTCCTCTTTCTGTCTATCTTTCCTAGACCTTCCATGTTCTGCTGTATCAACTCAATCGAACCAAATAAACAAAAACCTGCACTTAATAACTAGTCTAAAATCATACTCAAAGCACATAAGATAAACATTTGCGATCAAAAATCTGAAAGATCCCTCTCTGAGAACAGGAGGACTAGATCCTGGAACTCTAAAGATTGGTTCTGATGTTGCCTTGTCTTTTGATTTTCCAAACTGTCAAAACACGGGACACCAACATAATGGCGATCACGGTGGGACCTGCTGAGAATTAGAGGTTTCAAAACCTTTCTTTAAACTCTTAGGTCCAGTTTAACATAAGTAACTTTCTTCAAGCACTGCCTGACAAATGGCAATCATGATAGGACTTGATTGAATCAGTGACAAACTAAGAAACCCTTAGGATTCTTGAAAAGTCTTACCAAACCTCAAAGGAACCAGTTACCAAGCCATAAGAGAAACTCTGTTTGTTTGAACACCTTAGCTAAGTGAAAAATCAGACTTAGAACACTCTCTTAACCTATAAAACCAAAATTACTCAGAAAAACCCAAAAAACATTCCATGTTTGGCTGCATAATAAACATTGGTAGTGGACCATAAAACCTTTTACCTCCGTAGGAGCTAAAAACTTCCACTTGGCGACTCCACAATCCTTAGCAGACCTTAACACTCCACTGGGAAGAACCTTTATCATTATAATATCATTCAAACTCAATTAGAGGGCTGTAGAATTAAAATTTATGTAAACGGATTAGTTAACCTCTCAAAGATTGTCATACTTGGTTAAACTTTTCTTGTTATTTGGGTCTAAAAACATAGCATAGTGGCTTCTAAAAAGATTCACACTAGAGCCCATCCAGACCCTAACCCACCTGAGATAGTTGATAACCCAGAAATTATCCTTTGGAAGTCTCCTAGGATTAAATTATCAACTGTTTTCAGATCACCCTTGAGAGCTAATTCAGTCCCTGAAAATCTTTCAACTCTACAACACTCACAAGCTGACCTAGTTAACCCATTTAGAACCAGGTCATTTGATGATATAATCCAGCTAGACTCTGAATATTCGCTTTCATCCCCAAAGACAAGTAAACATCCTGGTAGTAGAGAAACAACACCTCCTGATTTATATTTTCTTCACAACCTAGGTGTCTCTCATCCAAGGTCAGCTCAGCAGTCTACTCTTGGTCCATCCACTTCTACTCACCCTACATCCACTGTTCAAACCACTACACCGCAGCCCATTTTCCCTTCTGTAAATCCACTTTCACCTCCTGCCATGGCTGCATGGTATGCTCCCCTAGTTCTTCCTGCACCATTAGTCAATCTCCCACAGGACTACCAGTCCAAGATTCCATTGTATGATGCTAACAATGCTACAACTACATCACAGCACGTGGATAAGATGAATGACTATTTTGACCGAAATAAAATTGATGATGATTTTGTCAAACTTAGATTATTTGCTCAGAGCTTAGGGGGAGAAGTAAGAAAATGGTTTAAAGGTTTGGCCCCCCGTACTATTAATGATCTTCAGGCCTTTCATCAAAATTTCCTGAACAAATGGGAAGTGAAGAAGAATCCTCTCCAAGTTCTTGCTGATTACAACAATCTTCGTAGGAATCCTGGGGAAAGTGTACAAGCATATTGTACTAGATTTAACAATGTGTATAATGCACTCTCCCCAGAACTAAAACCTCCACAAGGCTCAGCCTTAAACAAATTTCCTGAAGGATTTGACTCGGACATGACTTATTCACTAAGAGAAAGAGATTTTGCAACTCTTGAAGATATGCAAAGGGGTGCTCTTTCTGTGTAAGTCAACTTAATAGAAAAGAGAGCAAGAATGAAAACTGAGAAGAGAGTATCTTTCAGAGAGGAATCCCCTCCCTCTACTTCAAGCTCAAAAATGGAGAGAATGTTGGAAGAAATGATGAAAGAGATGAACATAATTAATAAAGCACAAGCAAATCAAAACCAGACTGCACTTCAAAACAATCAAAACAGAAATAGAAATCATAATTATAGAAGAGATAACAATCAAGATAAGCAAAAGGAAAGTGACCAGCAAATTAGGCCTCCCTTTCAACAGAACTACGTAGATCAATATGAGGAAGACAGGGAGCTGGAAAGGTTGGAAGAATCACATGTAAACTTGATTGGATCAGAAAGTGGGGATGATGTTTTCCTCACTGAGGAAGAACAAGGTTTCTTCTATAATGATCAAAATACAAACACCTATGAAGATTCTGATGACTATAGATTGGGTTTTGAAAATGCAATCATGGAGATACACAAGCAGTATAACCTTAGGAGCAAGGGAAGTATAGAGAATTCAAAGGATAAGAATACTAGCACTGCTGTCAAGAAAAACGCAGAAAACCAGCCCAAGAAGACAGCACAAAAAACCAACATTTCAGCCAAAAAACCAGATTTAAATAAAGACAAGGGAATCCAGCCAAATGTTGAACAAAGCACCCCTAGCACTTTAGCTAGTGGTCCTAGTAAAACTATTCCTATCACTAGTTCAGGAAAGGTTCAGAAAATCAGAGCCGCTGAAAAGAATTCAATTGAAAAAACAGATGTAAATATTAACAAGTCAATTATTCCTTTCAGCCTTGAGGGAGAGATTGCTAAGATAAAAATTACCATCCCCCTAGCTAAACTAGTAACCCAAGAAGTGTACAAAAACCAAGTGTTGAAAGCCTTAAATTTAGGAAATGATACTGACACCTTAAACTTGACAGATGACAAACCTGAGCTCTTGTTTGGACCAGAGGTTGAAGGAAAATATCAAGAAGGACCAGTCCCTCCCTTCTATGTCAGCTTAAACATACACGATAAAATTTTACATAACGCCATGTTAGATTCTGGAGCTTCACACAATCTAATGCCCAAAGTAGTAATGGAAAGTCTAGGCTTAGAGATTACTAAACCATACAAAGATTTGTATTCTTTTGACTCAAGTAGAGTCAAATGTTTGGGTTTAATCAAATATTTATGTGTTAACTTAGCTCAGATCCCCGCCAAGAATCTAGTAATGGATGTAGTTGTAGCTGACATTCCCCCTAAGTATGGCATGCTCTTATCAAGATCATGGGGAGCCAAACTTCAGGGAAGCCTTCAAATGGATATGTCTTATGCCACCATCCCTGTTTTTAACCAAAACAGAATACTATACAGAGAATCACACATGAAATACATGGTGAGTAACATGGACAGACCAAACAACACTCCAATCTATTCTATTCAATCAAGTTTAGATTCCTTTATCTTGTGTAACGAAGATGAAATTACTCAACAAGATAAAGAAAACATGGACCCAATCAGTTCACCAAAACACACCAATCTTACCTCGAATCAACTTCAAAACATTGACAATCAACAACAACAACAAAATGAAAATAAGAATGAGTCAAATATACTTTGGACAGTGAATTTCGATGGATCCTGTAATAAAACTAGTGCCGGGGCGGGTGTCTGGATTCAAAACACAAATCATAGTTTTTCATACAAATTAGATTTCCCATGCACTAACAATATTGCCGAGTATGAAGCACTTCTCCTAGGTTTACAATTGCTTAAAGAATTAGAAGCCCAAAGGATATCTATTTTGGGGGATTCTGAACTTATCATCAAACAAATCAAAGGAGAATACTCATCCAAAAATCCAAGACTTAGGGAATATCGAAACGCTGCCCTCGACCTAGTAAAAACTTTCGAAAAATATGAACTCATTTTTATCCCCAGAGCACTCAATCATCTAGCGAATGAACTTGCCTTCGCTGCCAGCAATTGCCAGGTACCCGAGATAAATGAACAACTCAGTATAAAGGTGAAACACAGACCTGTTGTGCCTGATAACGAAGATCACTGGCAGGTGTTTGAATCCAACAAACACATAGATGATTTCTTGAAATTAGAGAATTATTTCAGCATACCAACATCATACACTAGCCATGAAGAAAATTGTTTGTATATTGAAAAAATCCCAGAGGCTGAAATAACGTATCCTGCTAATATAAATCATTGCGAAAATCCATTTGAAGCAGAGGTAGTGAACAATGAAGACCAAGAAGACTTGGAAGTCTTACAATGCAAAAATGATAAGATCCCAAGAGGTCTCACACCTTTAGAACACCTATTCGATCTCAACGATGAAGCTAAAGAACCAAGAATGGAACCTGTGGAAACAAATGTAGAAGAACATAACATAGGCAGTCTAGCAGAACACAGGATGATCAAACTATCCAGCACCCTCCCGGCCCACATAAAATCGCAATACATAGAGCTTTTCAAAGAATTTAGAGATGTGTTTGCCTGGGAATACAAAGACTTGAAATCATATGATACCAGCATCATCCAGCATAAAATCCCCTTGAAGGAAAATCAAAATCCTTTCAAGAAAAAACTAAGGAGAATAAATCCTCTTTTACTACCTTTGGTTAAGGCAGAAATTGAGAAAATGTATAATGTTGGGATCATAGTACCCATTAGATTTTCAGAATGGGTATCAAACTTAGTTTCTGTTAGAAAGAAAACAGGGGAGATTAGGCTCTGTATTGACTTCAGAAATTTAAACAGAGCCTCTTTAAAAGACAACTACCCCTTGCCCAAAATGGACCATATACTTCAAAGGGTAGTTGGGTCAAGAAGAATATCCCTATTAGATGGGTTCTCAGGTTACAATCATGTGTTAGTGTTCCCAAGTGATCAAATCAAAACTGCTTTTACCACACCTTGGGGCACCTTTATGTATGTCAAAATGCCTTTCGGATTAATGAATGCAGGGGCCACTTTCCAAAGGGCCATGGACATCGCCTTCTCTGAAGATCTTGGCTATTTTATAATTATTTACCTTGATGACATAACGGTTTTCTCAAAAACTGATGAAGAGCATTTGATCCACCTAAGAAAGGTTTTTGAGAAATGTAGGAAATTTGGCTTATCACTGAATCCCAAGAAGACCCTCTTTGGTCTCCAAAAAGGGAAACTCCTTGGTCACATAATTTCAGAAAAGGGAATCAAAATAGACCCTACAAGGATAGATGGCATATTGCAAATCAGCCATCCTAGAAGCCTCAAAGAATTGCAATCTTTCATTGGAAAGATAAATTTTTTGAGAAGGTTTATTCCCAACCTTGCTGAGCTATTAAAGAACATTACAAACATTCTCAAGAAAGATGTGGGTGTCAAATGGACTTTACCAGCTAAACAATCATTTGAACTGGTCAAGCAGGCTCTTACCCAAACACCAGTCCTGATTAGCCCAGATTTCACCAAATATTTTTATGTTTTTTCTTTTGCATCTGACCATACAATAGCTGCAGTTTTACTTCAAAAGAATGATTTAGGGCAAGAACAGCCAATATCTTTCTTTAGTAGGGCCTTAAGAGATGCTCCTCTCAAATATACTATCATGGAGAAACAAGCCTTAGAATTAGTGAAAGCATTAAAAGACTTTAGGGTCTATATTTTACACTCTCACATAATTTCTTTTGTTCCACATACTGTTGTCAAGGATATTCTAAGTCAGGACCCTGATGGTAAAAGGGGAAAATGGATTGCAACTATTCTTGAATATGACTTACAAATTAGGCCCACCAAACTAGTAAAAGGGCAAGGACTAGCAAAACTTATGGCTGAGTCTAACTTCCAAGCGCTAGACATGAATATGGTAGATGTGTTGGAAGAAATAGAGGAGTCTGATGCTCCTTTTATTGAAGAAACATTTCTAAATTCTCCTTGGTATGCTGACATTGTTTATGTGCTCTTATTTTTAAATACCCCTCCTTCTTTGACTAAGACTAAAGCCAGATTCTTGAAACAAAAGGCTTTGAATTTTTGCATATTAGATGGAGTATTATATTGGAAAAATGTTGTTGGAATTTTTCTTAAATGTTTGCTTGAAGATGATGCAGGAAAAATCATGCATGAATTGCACGATGGTGAATGTGGAGGACACCTCTACTGGAAGGCCACAGCAAACAAAATTCTCAGATCAGGTTACTATTGGCCTACCCTTTTCCCAGACACTCAGAAGCTAGTCATGTCTTTCCATAAGTGTCAAATATTTGATGGCAAGAGAAAGCTCCTTCCCTTACCCCTACATCCTATCAGAGTTGAGGCACCTTTTCAACAATGGGGGCTGGACTTCATTGGAGAAATTCATCCATCTTCCTTAGCTCAACATAAGTGGATCCTCACAGCCACTGACTTCTTCACCAAATGGATAGAAGCTATACCTACCAGGAATGCTAATGACTCTGTCATTATCAAGTTTCTTGAAACCCATATCCTATCCAGATTTGGTTGTCCCAGAAAAATCATAACAGACAATGCCGCTGCTTTCAAATCTAAAAAGATGGTTGATTTCTGTCACAAATACCATATAACCTTGGGCCATTCCACTGCTTATTATCCCCAAGGGAATGGATTAGCTGAATCCTCCAACAAGAGTCTCATTAATATCATTAAAAAGTTGTTGGAAGAAAATCAAAAATCATGGCACAGCAAGCTGGTCCATGCCTTATGGGCTGATAGATTAACCACAAATAAATCAATAAATATGTCCCCCTATCAGTTAGTTTATGGCATGGATGCAGTCTTCCCTACCTCATTAGGAGTTCCACTCATGAAGCTCCTTCAAGAAGTACAGGTTGAAGAAAATGATATGCAGAGGAGGGTCAACCAAACAATTCATTTGCAACAGACCCGAGAAGAAGTTTATGAAAGAACACAGTTATTCCAGGAAAAGATGAAGAAGCAATTTGATAAAAGGACTAAGGCAAACAACTTCCAGGTTGGAAGTGTTGTTCTTAAATGGGATTCAAGGAGAGAAGAAAAGGGGAAACATGGCAAGTTTGAGAACTTATGGAAAGGGCCATATATTATTCACGCTGAGAGGGGTCATAATACATTTTTCTTGAAAGAATTGAATGGAGAAGACCTATATGGAGGTCCTGTCAATGGTAGGATGCTCAAGCATTACTTCTGCCAAGAATCTTAAGTTTCAAAGAATTTGTGTTTTACCATTGTAAATATCATAGTCTAATCATTGCATTCAAAGTTACAAAAATCAAAAATACAAAAAACAATAAAAAGAAAGAAAAGAGGGCAGATTGAAAACAAGGAAGGCAGAGCCCCATGCCAAAAAAGAGAAACAAATCTGAAAGTGTGCAAGCTTAAATGCCACTCCTGATTATCACACTTCTAGTTAGTCAAACAGCCTAATCTTGACTAATTAGTTTTAAATTTTCTGCTGATAGGGTAGTGAATTTGGTTTGCCAAACTATTTAATCTTGGCTTATCAGTAGATAGATTAGGATAGAAATTAAAGGTTCAAAACAAACCAAAAAATCTGAACCAGAAGAAAGCAAAGACAGCTCAAACAAAAGCAAAAACAGAGCTGTGAAAAGGAGAAGGCAGCACTTTGAAACTTTCAGATCTTAAGCCTTCCATTTTTTATTTTAATTTTCTGCAAATAATAATCTATGTGCAGCTCGTTTTTATGCCATGGATCACAGCAAGTCAAACAGCTCAATCTTGACTTGGTTGTTTTTAAATTTCTGTTGTAGAATTTAGAGAATGAAAGTCTGTTGGACAGTTTAATCCCAACAGACAATAGATTAGGTAGAGAAATATCTGGGTCCAACTATTAAATCTGGATCCATGGAGAAATAAGGAGTAGAAATAGATTAGATTTCCTGCTTTCAAAAGAATAAAATGTTGTAAAAAGAGTTTGCCAATCCAAGTGCACTCTAAGAAGAAAAAATGTTAGATCTGTAGGATTGGGTAGGTAGAAATCTTGTTGATGAAAGATCCATTGTTTTTCATGGTTGTTAGCATTTCTGGAGCAAAAGAAGATCATTCAATCAGAGAAGAGCAGCCCAATGGATGAGGCAACTAATCAGCCCCCCAAAAGATGCAAGTCTGAAGTTCTTGATGCCTTCAAGAAGGCACCATCCCCAAGTGGAGCCACTGTTAGCCACCTATAATATTTTTTTATACCAAAAGGTGGCTAAATCTGTTTTGAGCCTTCAAGGAACAATTTTTCATTTCTAAACATTGTTGGCTCTTGAAGACTCCTTGTAGGCCTCATGCCTTTGTCCAAAATCCTCATTACTATTCCTCTTAATTCTGCTGATTTCATGTAAGAAACTGCCGAAGAAACCATCATCTTTTCCCTTTCTCCCACTCATAGCTAACCTTCATTTTCTCCCCCTTTTCTCCATATTATTCCTCTACTTTTCATAAGTTTCCCCTTCCATTCATGAAAAATCCTCCTGACATGGTTTAAAACTATTTTTAAGCTAAGCCGAAACCCCCAAATCCATTTAAAACCTTGAAAATTTTCATAAAAAACAAGTTTTTGTACCTAAGCCCCTTGGGCTAAGTCCTAAACCACTTCCCCCACATGCCCTTCCCCCAGGACCAAGTGCTTAAGTCCCAAGCGCTAATCGCAATCGGAAGTCGGGCGGGTGCACAAATCCTTTGTAATATTGAAAACCCCCGATGCGATCGTCTTATCACGTTAAGTCTTGCGATGGGTTCCGCACCGTTGATCTTCCGCGATGATCTGACGGTAGAGCGCCAATCGCAGCACCCAGCCCGATCGCAATCGCAACTTGTTATGTGCACCCTCCGATCGATCCATCGCAAATGATTGCGATGCGATTGATTGCAAGTCCTTCCCTCCGATCTCCAATTGTGATCCTCCGACCTTATCCTGACCGTTGATCTGTCCCGCCGATCCAACAGCCCTGCGCTAATCGCTCCATCACAATCGCAAAAACTCAATCGCATGCTCCTACCTGCTACCTTCTATTGCGATCCCTCCGATTCATTCCCCGCCGTTGATCTAGTCCTCAGATCAACGGCCAGCGCTCAATCGCAAGTTTTAAATCGCATTCCCTTTTCAGCGCTCCCCGATTGCGATGGCTCCGATTTAATCCTGTCTGTCCATTTCCCGCCGATCCAATGGTCCATATTCCCTCCGATCACAAGTCTTACCGCCGTTTCAAAACCCGCCGATTCGTTTCCCACCGTTGATCTGATCCTCAAATCCACGGTCATCGCTTAATCGCGCAAATCTCCCCGATCGCGCAATCGCATCGGCATTTTTCAATTGCGCCCTTTGTTTTCCCCCTCCGATTGTGATTCTCCGATTAGATTTGGACCGTCCACGTGTCCAGATCGGACGGTCCAAAACCACCCCGCCTTATTTCTTCTCCCCGCTCTCCTTTGCCTGTTATGCGCCGATCTCCACTGTTAGATATTTTTATCCGACGGCTACGCTCCTCCCCCGCCATCTGAAGCAGTTTAAAACCTAAAAACGCAGGATTTCTTTATTTATTTTATGTTTTGTGCAGGTTTTAAAGGGTCTCCGTTGTTTATTGAAGAAAAGCCGGGAGTTGGGAATGACGATTCCCATGCCTTCGGCCTATGGAAAGAACCATTTGCAGAGTTCCTTTTTGGCATTTTATCGACATTCCATGGGCATTGATACCATTAAAGGCCCGGTGCGGCTCTGCACATTGACAAGACACTGCGTTTTAACGCGATTTTAAAATAGGATAAGTTTTAAAGAACAGAGCGCGGAAGGACAGAAGATTGAAAACAGATTTGGCGGATTATGGCTAAGAATGCTTATAAAAACCTAATTCCCCGAATTAAGACACTATTTAAGAAAATCAAAAGTGTTTTGCTGACAGAAAGGTTTCCACCGATTCAACTGAGGCGAATTGATTCCTCAGCTACTACAGAGAGCCACCTGTCGCCTCAAACCATTCAGAACAGAGGCCGAAGTTATTGCTCGAAGAAATATCTGCCTCCAGCATTGCCAAGAAGTTATTTCTGCAAGGAAACCAATGCATAAATATCTGCAGAGTTACTCCAAAACATACACAGAGCCTCAAAGTAAAACAAAGCTTCCACCGAGTTTTGATATTTATTGTGAAACAGTTAATGTAGTGATCCACCTGTAAATTTCTCCCTCGAGCCTCTCAAAGGGCCGAGAAGTCTTCACTCTGCATTAATTGTCCTTGAGATATTTTGTTAAAATCTCACCTCCTCATCTTCCTATAAGTACTTCTGCATAAGATGAGAAGTTGTTGGTTGTTGTTGATCACAAGCTCTAATACTGAAACTCTTTGAAATAAATACATAGTCTGTTGAAGTTGAAGAACAAATTGAAGTCTTGGATGTCTTGATGATGCTGTTGCATGTCTGTTTCCCGAGGGTTTTGTATTGGGATTCATGAGCTTGGTATAGAGCAGTACTTTGCCTCGAATCATAAATGTTTTTTTCTCCTGTTTTCATTATGTTCCATAATTTCTTACTACAGTAGGCTGAAAGTTTTAGGCTAAGAAATGATTCCTGGAAGCACCTTAGACCTGTTCACCCTTCACTGTTTTATGTTTTCTTCTGCTGAAGTATTTTAGAGGCTTTAAACCTTCTCTTTAGTCTTCATGCTTGTTTATTTCCTTAATAGCTCAAATAGTTGGTTTTAGCATGATTTATGGTTTTCCCTGCTTGTCTACTATCACTTGAAAGCTGTTATTGAAGTCTCCCTTTGAAGTACCATTGTTTTGAGTTAATCAAAGAGGTCGGTTTTGATCTTGCCTTTGCCATTGCTTGAACAGTTGTTTTGAAGGTCGTTATAGTTGTAAGCATAGATGTTATTTAGGTGTTCCCTCTTCTATGACTGCAATTATCAGTGAATCTTTTATGTTTTCTAAATCCTTTAAAATAAAATCTTTGAGGAAATAGGGAGTTCCCCGAATCTTAGATTTCATTTTAAAAGTTGTCTTGAAGTTATTATTTGCTTAAAGAATGTTTGTAGGATTTATGGTTAGCCCTGTCTATCAAATATCTCTTTATTGTTGAGTTATGTTCTTCAAGTTCACTTTGTTGAGAATTAAACTTCTCTTTCCAAATCATTAATGTTCATCTCATTCCAAAAACAAAAGGATCATGTGGCCAATTTAGATTTTCCCTTTGATATCCCATATCCATTGATGAGTTTGTCATAACCTTATTTTGACTCCATCGCCCAATGAACCAGATATTTCCTCTTTCTGTCTATCTTTCCTAGACCTTCCATGTTCTGCTGTATCAACTCAATCCAACCAAATAAACAAAAACCCGCACTTAATAACTAGTCTAAAATCATACTCAAAGTACACAAGATAAACCTTTGCGATCAAACATTTGAGAGATCCCTCTCTGAGAACAGGAGGACTAGATCCTGGAACTCTAAAGATTGGTTCTGATGTTGCCTTGTCTTTTGATTTGCCAAACTTTCAAAACACGGGGGACCAACAGACAGGAATTCACGAATATGTTCATCAGTATTGAATACTTGACCAGGATCCAGAATTGGTATCGAAGCTAAGCTCGATATTGAAAATGACTCCTGACTGATCACATTCATTGGATCAGATTCAGTTAAAGGAGTATCAGAAAATGACTATACATTTTGATATGCTAACTCAAATGGACTCAAAGGCATCGGGTCATCGAAAGAATCCAATTCTGATTCTAAAGGTACTATCCAAGGATCATCAAAGGACACAGTACTTGACGAAATCATATTGATATTAGAAATAGGAGATTGTACGTTAGGAGCAAGCAGGTAAAAATTTCCCAGTAAAGTTGAATCTTTAATCAAACCTACTCCGACATCCTTATAAGGGATAGTCGATTTTCCGATATGTTGGATGCTATTAGTAGAGGTTGGGTCGGATGAATAATATGAGAGCTGATCTATTTTAACAATCTTTCCTTTATGAGGAAACATGATGAGATGAAAGATCAATGATACAACAGTAGTCATGGCGTAAGACCAACTGCGACGCAGGAGAAGGTTGTAATCCAGAGGGGCATCAACCACCTCCACATCTATATTAACCATTTTGCCTTATACCTCTATTGGTAGATCTTGTAAAATACCATATGGATGAAAACCTCTTCCATAAAAAACTTTAAGAATAGTTGGTGATTGGTTAATTGTTGGACGGATAAGTCATTCTTGTGGACAAGACAGACCTCCCAATTGTCCTACGGACAGCTAGCAACAAACCGACAACTAAATCTATCTTTCTCTAGATAGATTGTGATTCATAATTAAATTCTATAAAGGCTCAATGATCCTACCTTTGATCCAACGCTTGTTTGTAGTAGTAATCCTTCAATCGCCCGAAAGAGTTGCCTTCGAAGATCTGCAATCACAAATCAGAAAACATCAAATAGCACCTGTATAGCATATATTCATAAATCATATCTATTATGGTGATTAAGGAGTCCATAAAATAAACCAATTAATTGACAGCTTATTGAGAAAAATGGACTTATTTGTATTAACTTAAATAAGAAGAGCCTTACAACCGTGTCTGCCTTGATGTTGTACAGGTCTTCCTGGGGTCCGGAACAGGCGTTTCCTTTACTATGACAAGCCTTGCATTCTTCCAACCAAGATACATACAGATATGTAATCTTTCCCGCATAAAATCTCAGCTAAAATGGTCTAAGTTTCAACAACACTTCACCTCTAACAATACTAAAAACTTCAATCCATCCATTGTAACCCTTTGAGGCTGCCCTATGCCTCTTTTTATAGTGGAAGAGAGGAGGTTACAGTTCCATACAAGAAGGGATAGAATCCTCTTTCAAAGGGATTAGTTCCTTACATCAAGCGATTAGCTCCTTATTGGATGGGATGCATGAACATGAAAGGAGTGGACTTTCCACCACAGGAATGTTTCTAGATGCTTCCAAAAATGACTTAAACTGATCTTATAGATTTTACTTGCACCTTTTTTATCTTTTATAGGGGTCCACACTTTTAATAAACAGAAAGTGTGTTTGGCTACACATGATTTATAGCCAAAAGGTGCGGGACCACAGGAAACACTAAGAGAAAGTGCGGTACAAGAGTTTTAAGGCTTTTATGAGATTTTCTCTTAGTTTCAAGGCTTGAATTATGAACTTTGATATTGTAGACTTCTAAGGGAGTACTAAAATGTCATGGTGACAAATTTCAGTGTAAAACTTGGATGCTTTCCCTACGCTGGCTCCAGAGAAATATCTTGAAAGGGTAATGTACGACAATGTACTGAAGGTAAAGCCAAATACGTGGGTGCATGGATTGGCTAGGTTAGTGATCTTAAAATTGTTGTGCATCCCCCACTTTGGCCGTTACAACATCACCGCCCTGATTGTTCGCTAGCTGCTAGCGCTAGTCCATGATGGGTGCTTATGGATCCAAGGTCGCACACCGATTGATGCTTCTTTAATTCACCAAATCGCTGGCCTCCCCATGCATTGGCCAAGTCCTAAGGAGGGCATTGGCAAGAAGTATGAGCAACAGATTTTTGAAGATGTCCGTAAGAGATACCATGTCACTAGCAACCAAAGAGGGTTTTCAGATAGATACAATTAGTGATCTAGGGATGCTCATGGGTACCCTGTTACTCTCATGCAAATTGATGCGCAAATTTTAGGAAATGACTTCCCCCGCCTATGTAATTCAAATCACTGGTAGATGCAAAAATGGAGTCTGCTTCAACTAGTCGCAGTACCTCGTCAATGAATTTCTTGACAATGTGCGCGAGGCCCACGATCAAGGAAAAGCTTTCTACTACTCCTGGCTAATACTGTTAATTGACTTAGTTGCATGGGAGACACCTGAAGAGGAAGTATTCCTCGCTCTCGAGATAGGTATGTGTGAAGGAGCATGGTTTTCTAACCTCTGGGATTGAAAGGATTCCAAGCGGGTCGAGGAGAACAAGGCAATTTGGGAGCTATATGATCGAACTCTGGCAGCAGAAATTCATTCCCTGCCGTGATTGTCACCTACGGCCTACAATAAATACAAGGATATCGTGACATTCCAGGCTACCATGCATAATGTGCAAATTTGGGCCCACAGAGATCTAACTTGGTATAACCTTCCTTAAATGGCCACAGAGTTGTTGCTACTGCATTTTAACATTGTAAAAATATTTCATTAAATTATTTTCTTGTTTTCCAGATGGTTGCAAAATGGGTCCTGGCAATCCAAATAAGGTGCCACCCAAACTCAGGGCATGCATGGACAAGGTTTGTGGTTCATAATGAAGCCATTAACCAGGAATACCAAAATAATAGAGAATTACCTGGCATTACTACAAACAATGAAGAATACTACCATGCTTTGATTGATGGCCTCACAACTGCATAGAGTTATGGTGCAAGTGACATTGTCACTTACACAAACTCCAAATTAATCACCAACGAAATGAACAATACCTACCAGGTCAGAAGACCTAACCTAAAACACCTTCACCAACAGGGAAGAACCATTGCTGCACAGTTCCACCATTTTGAGATTATTTACAAATCTGATGTCCAAAGGGTGTGTGATTCGATACTCATTGAAGCAGCATCCAATGGACGTGGATGTGGGCAATATTTTCGGAGATATAATCTATGGAATTCAGTGTTTTTGTAGGCTCCTTAAATTCATCTCAAATAAGTGACCTTGGTAAAGTCGTCATAACTATCTCTCTGAGTATCGGATGGGAATTCTATAAAAGGTGGTAGATATTGCACATTATTTAGTTTTCACTCTATCAATTTTAGAGCCAAATGAAGAAACAATGACACATGGCATGCCGTACAAGTTTGCTTTGCTGAAAGAGTCCATAATTAGGGCATTGTGAGAGATTGGGTATAACTCTCCCTTGACGAATCCAAATTGGGTCAGATCTGTGGCATTGGAAAGATGACTTAGAGGACTACTACAGTACCAAAAATCAGATATTGGGGATCTGAAATAACAGAGATACACCAGATTCAATATCGAGCTCCTAGAAGGCAAAGAAAAAGCTATATCATGTGTTGTCAAGGGCTGCAAAGGACCAGAATTTCTAGGGAAGCAAAGAAAAGCAAGGTGCAGTAGAGGGTAGCATGACAAGAGCAACAACCATGGTGTAGAACAAAAGCAAGAATTTCATCACATGGATTCTTAAAGTGGGTAGCACTGCATACAATCATTTTAAAGGTATCATTGTACTTAGTCATTGTAAATACATTATTGTACAAATTGTACTAGTGTCTATCTGCCAAGAGTTGAAGAGGCAGTGTCGAGTTTTCTAGGATCATCATTAGGTGGTTGTGTCAAAGTTGGGGTTATGGTCTACTGTATCTTCTTCTCCTACATCATTCTATATCATTGTAAAGTGGACCATTTTCCCTGGTACGGGAATCCATTCTTCTTTTATTCTTCTAGAGGGTGGTAGGGTGGTGTTAGGGTGAGTTGTAGCTCATTGGGTGTTGGGGCATCTGTTCAGTTGACTACTGAAGAATCTCAGGCGTTGGAGCATCCATCCAGTGGGAGCTGGAGAAGAATGCTTTTCTAGATTCTATGAAGTTGGAGCTTTATTTTCAATTGGAGTTGAATATTAAATAATTATTAGAAAATCATTAGGTGGTTTTTGTCCCGAAGTGGGTTTCCACCTTAAAAACTGTGTGCATTTTTGTTCCTTTTGTTTAATGCTATCACTATACAAACAATGATAATAATTTAAGATTAACTAATGCTCTAATTTAAAGTAATACTGATTCGCCCCCCCTCTCAGTATTTCCAACAATTGGTATCAGAGCTTGGTTCCTTCAATAGTAGTTTAACAGCTGGAAGGAGGTCATGGAGCATACCAAGAATGGTGTACCTTTGTTCAATGAAAATAATTATGCACTCTAGAAAGGAAGAATGGAGGTCTATCTCTTGGCGCAAGGTTACGAAGTATGGGACACTGTTCAAAATGGATTTACATCAACCGTGGATGAACAAGGTAAGAAGAATTTGGTAAATGATGCAAAAGAAAATAATATTATTATCAGTGGACTTATTGAATATGCTTATCATAAGGTGTTGGGTTGTAAAACCACCAAAACTGTATGGGACAAGCTTGAGAATATATATGCAGGTGACTCAAATGTCAAAGAAGAAAAGCTTCAAATCTATAGAGAAAAATTTGAGCAACTTAGAATGAAAGAAGATTGCAACATTGCTGCATACTTCCAATACGTTGATGAAATAACCAATACTCTGGAAGGATTGGGAGAGCCAATTGATGAGAAGACTATTATACGGAAGATTCTTAGAACATTACCAGGGAGATTCAACCCAAAGGTATCGGTCTTATAATATAGTGCAAATCTGGACAAACTTAGCAAAGAGGAATTACATGGAGTTCTAATAGCATATGAAATGAGACTTGATGAAGAAGAGGGTATTTCAAATCTAGAAACTGCGTTCGTTGCATATAAGAAAACGAATAAGGACAAATAACCTTCAATTGAAATGACATGCACCTACAAGTGTGAAGAAAAGGGAGATGATGGAGAAGGTATTTCAGATGAAGAATATGCTTACTTTACGAGAAAACTGAAAATTGGTAAAGGAAAATTCAAAGGTAAACTTCCATTGATATGTTTCGGTTGTGGTGAGGTTGGGAATTTCGCAGCAAAATGTTCGAACAAAAGTGATAGCAACTCAAAAGGAAAGAAAGGCTTTAAGAAATTCAACAAGCAAGGAAAAAATAAAGGATCCAAAAGGAACTTTCTCTCCAAAGAAGATAGCTCATCATCCGATGAAGAAAGTGACAACAAAGAAGAAGCCAATGAGAAAGTATTGTTTATGGCCAAGCACAATAAACAAGAAGTATCAAACAATGAAGAAGAAGGGTTGACCATAGAATAATTTTTTGAGGAGGCAATCAAGCTTATAAAAGAGCTCAATGCTGAGAAGATCTGTTTCAATACTCTTGAAGAACAAGTTTAAGGTCTCAAAATTGAAGTTGAAGAACACAAATGTATTGAAGAGTCACTTCAAAAGGAGTTGGAAGAAAGCAACCGAGAAAGGGAAGCATTAGAAGCCAAAGTATTCTCGTTGCGTAAGGAAGTGAAGAAGGGAAAAACTGTCCAAAACTATGCCAATAGCTGAAGGGTATTGGAAGAACTCATCAACAATCAACGATCTTACAATGATAGAATTGGCCTCGATTACAAAGAGGAAGAAGCAGGACCTTCTACAATAAAATAAAATGGACCTATGAGATCTGATATACATGTAGACTTCATTGGACAAGATTCGCAAGCACATCCTTGGAAGACGATTCCTTGACGAAGATTTCCATCCAGGTACAAACATATTTTTCATGGCTATTGTTATTCATGTGGAAAATTTGGTCATAAAGCTATATAATGTCGCACGTACCCTAGGAACCAATACAATTCCAGGAGATAATTCAAATATGAACCTCCCAGGGCTCAACGAAACATCAATAGATTTGGACATTTAAGAAATAATATGGAATGTTACAGATGTCAGAACTTTGGACACATAGCCAGAGACTGTAGACTTGAAAATCCTCGAATCTTCGTAGCCACAGAATGAACGAACATGGAAGAAGAAGAAGACTAATAATTGTGCTCTCGCTCTCAAGGCTCAAAACAACAAAGATGTGTGGTATGTTGACAGCAGTTTCTCAATGCATATGACTGGAGATAGAAGGAAATTTGTATCTCTGAAAGAGAAAAAGGATGGAACCGTATCCTTTGTAAATGATGGATCTTCAAATGTTATAGGATCAGGTACCGTCACTTTCGGAAGCAAAGATGTTATAGCCAAGAATGTTCTATTGGTTGAAAACATGAATCACAATCTACTCAGTGTTGGCCAAATGTGTGATCAAGGACACCCAATGCTATTCAAGTCCACAAAATGTGAAATCAGGAAAGGCAGGTATGGTAAAATTGTGGCTACAACAAGTCGAGCTCCAAACGACATATATGTTATGGATGAAGCAACTAAAGCATGTCTACTAGCTAAAGAATATGAAAGTTGGTTATGGCACAAACGAATGGGTCACATAAACTTTGACAATCTTGTTAGGATAAGCAAAAAGGAAGGAGCACGAGAAATGCCGAAAATCTCAAAACCTTCCAACACACTATGTGAGGCCTATTGGCATGGCAAGTAGACAAAATTCTAATTTAAAACAAAAGAACACTTTGCATCACATCCATTGGAATTGATACATATTGATCTATGTGGTCCTGTGAGAACAAAAGGATTAGATGGATAATTATATTTCATGTTAATGATAGATGACTATACTAGGATGATAACCGCCAGTTTCCTAAAAAAAAAATATGAAGCATTTGAGTGCTTTAAGATCTACAAGGAGTTGGTTGAAAATGAAACTGATTTGAAAATAAAGTGTCTACGATCAGATAATGGTGGAGAATTCACTTCCAAATTATTTCAACAATTTTGTGATGAAAATGGAATAAAAAGATAATTTTCAACAACACGAACACCTCAGCAAAATGGAGTTGTTGAAAGAAGGAACAAAACCATACAGGAAATAGGTAGAACAATTTTGAAGCACTCAAAATTGGATGAAAAATTCTGGGTTGAAGAAATTGATACGACACTCTTCATTATCAACCGAAGTATTCTCAGAAATAATTGCAACAAGACTCCATATGAATTATGGAAAGGAAAACCAGCTAATGTAAAATATTTTAGAATCTTCGAAAGAAAATGTTATATCAAAAGAGAAGATAAAAATTTGGGTAAATTTGAATCACGTGTTGATGAAGGTATCTTTGTTGGTTACTCACGCAAAATAAAGGCCTATAGATGTTATAATCTAAGGTGAAAACATATAGTGGAGAGCATAAATGTTACATTTGACGAAAATGGTGTTCTAGCGAATAATGATGAGGATCTAGAATCTTTGAAACTTGAAACAGAGGCTGAAAAAGACACAGATAAAATTGTAGAACAAGAAGCAACTATCAACGAGGAAGAAGTAAATAATGATCATCAAAATATACCAGAACAACAACAAGAAGCTCCTCCAAGAAGAACAAAAGAATGGATTCAAAAGAACCATCCATCAAATCAAATCATTGGTGACATAAATGAAGTTAGATAGCTTCGTTCATCACAACAAGCTCACATTGCTTTTCTAGCAACCTTTGAGCCTAGTAGTTTTGAGGAAGCCAGCCAAAATGAACATTGGGTAGCAGCTATGAATGAAGAATTGGATCAAATCGAGAAGAATAACACCTAGGAATTAGTTCCACGATCAAAAATAAAATGTCATTGGGACTAAATGGGTGTTTAGGAACAAATTGAATGAAGATGGACAGATTACCAGAAACAAAGCAAGATTGGTTTGCAAAGGCTATTCACAAGTGGAAGGAATTGATTTTGATGAAACACTTGCACCAGTTTCCAGAATGGAAGCTATGCAAATGTTTCTCGCCTATTAATGTCAACCCAAGCAGCACCAAGGGCTAACCCAATATTTCATGTCAATTTTGACCTGCCAAATTACTATATTCTGGTTCAAGAATT
Source organism: Pinus albicaulis (assembly GCA_034641835.2). Classification (NCBI taxonomy): domain Eukaryota; kingdom Viridiplantae; phylum Streptophyta; class Pinopsida; order Pinales; family Pinaceae; genus Pinus; species Pinus albicaulis. The sequence goes on along the minus strand of CM076580.1, from coordinate 399,650,410 downwards.
CTTTTTATGGTTTCTACTTTTAGAGATGTTTCCGTTCATATATGGCACGCCATGTAATTCTTCACGGTTTGAGAGATAAACATGTTTGAAGTTTTTACCCCCAGTTAGTGGGCTTAAACCCCATGGGGTTGTGGCATGGGTCATTGAAAATTCATAATTAATATTTTTTAAGCTCCTAAAATCCCTCCCACGTTCATTTGTTGAAGCCCCTCTCAAACTAAGAATTTATATAAATTGTGATCCTCATTTCCTCCTTATGCAAGGGATTTCGCCATCTAAAACAGGTCATCGTGGAATTTTCGCTCTAGCTTGTTTTCTATGAAGGGTCAAAAGCTGAAATTTTTATGAGGTGAAGCTGAAATCCTGAGGAAGCTGCTATGAAAATTTCAGATCAAGGTGCGCAACTTTTTCGGAGATATGATCTGTGGAAGTCAGTGTTTTTGCAGGCTCCTGAAATTCATCTCAAAGAAGTAACCATGGTAAAATCGTCATAACTCTCTCTCTGAGTATCAGATTGGAATACCATAAAGAGTGGCAGATAGTACACAGGTTTTAGTTTTCTCTCTATCAATTTCAGATCCAAATGAAGAAAAAGTGACACGTGGCACGTCGTACAAGTTAGCTTTGCTAAAATAGTCCATAATTAGGGAATTGTGAGAGATTGGGTATAAATCTCTCTTGAAGAATCCAAATTGGGTCAGATCTGTTGCATTGGAAATATGACTTAGAGAAATACTACAGTACCAAAAATCAGATGTTGGGGATCTGAAATAACAGAGATACACTAGATTCAATATCGAGCTCCTAGAAGGTAAAGAAAAAGCTAGATCATGTGTTGTCAAGCGCTGCAAAGGACCAGACTTTCTAGGGAAGAAAATCAAAGAAAGGTGTAGTAGAGAGTAGCATGAAAAGAGAAGCAACCAAGGTGTAGAACAACAGCAAGAAGTTCATCACATGAAGTCTTCAAGTGGGCAGCACTGCATACAATCATTGTAAATGTATCATTGTACTTAGTCATTGTAAATACATTATTGTACAAATTGTACTAGTGTCTATCTGCCAAGAGTTGAAGAGGTAGTGTTGGGTCATCTAGGATCATCATTAGGTGGCTGTGTCAAAGTTGGGGTTATGGTCTAGTGTACTTCTTCTTCTACATCATTCTATATCATTGTAAAGTGGACCATTTTCCCTGGTACAAGAGTCTGTTCTTCTTTTATTCTTCTATAGGGTGGTAGGGTGGTGCTAGGGTAAGTTGTAGTTCATTGGGTGTTGGGGGATCCGTTCAGTTGATTATTGAATATTTTAGGGCATTGGAGCTATTATCACCCTATGAATTTCTTAAGTTGCGGGATTTAAGTTTTTAGTCAAAGAAGACTAGGGGTAACCACAAACCTACTTTGGAAATATAGGATCTAGCCTTCCTAAATTTCAGAGAGGCCTCTCTCTTTATGATTTAACTTTGTTTTGGATTGATATCTTAGGCTAGCTATGATTGAACACTTGATTTTGGTTTTGAAATTTTTTGGTGGAAAATAAGATTACTTAAAGACAAATTAAAGAGGGATCTACTAGTCCATTGGGCTATGGAGTCAAAGTCTAGCAAGCAGAACTAGAAGGTAAGGCCAAAAGGATGCTAATGTATTCAGGGCAAGGTAGATAACCCTCAGAGATTTGGATAGATTTTTTTGATGAAATTTCTTGCTTCGGGATAAAGGGAAATGAAGGATCCTTTGATCCGGAAAAAGAGGAAGGAGGCTGGGGTCAAACGAGACTAGGAGCAATTAAGAATTCCTAAATCTGGAAATCGTCATAAAACATTTAAATGATTAAGTAGTTAAGACGGGGAGATTTTAAACTAGTCCTTAGGTAATATTCCTAATTAATCATTAAGATTTGAACAACATATATGAAATTTTATGTAACTCAGAAAAGGAAACAATGACAACAAGAAAGTACTTTACTCTTCAAATTATCGCACGAATCCTGAATTATGAAGCCCAATTGGCTATTGTCCAGACTGCTGCTTTGAAATCAACACATGAGAGCCTCCAACATACCAGCAAAATGACTATAATGTTCTTAGCAATTTTATTCCACACAAAATACTTCAAAGAGTGAAGTATTTATACCAATTCTAAACTAGAATATCTTGAAAAAATAAAAAAGATTGTTTTACAAATATCTCCAACTATTTTATATAAATATAACTTAAGTAATGGACACTCATAACTAATGCATATATTTGGCACTATTTTTTATGGATAGGTGATGACAAAGAGGAAAATACGAATTTGATCTCAACTCTTAGTTGATGATGAGGCATCCAAGTCACTAACTGTTTCCTTTCTTTGTGCATTATGCTCTAGCAATTCTGCAAACTTGGGGTCCAATGATACCTTTGTATTTCTTAATCCGAAATAGATATGTAAAAATTAAAAGCTTTTATTGTAGATGAATATGTTGGTGAGATAAACCTCTCTCAGTTTCGTAAATTTCTGCTCCAGCTGTTCACAATAGGCTCTGCAACAAGATGTGTAAAACAGAGTTTTACAGAGTTTTAAAAATAGGTTGTAAAGATGTGCACGTATCTTTCATTATGTAACATATGTGCACAAATTGAGATATTTTTTTGTATATAGCTCTCTTAGTAACAAAAACCTCCTTCAGTTTCGTAAGATGTATTTCTAATTGGCCACAATAGTCTCTGCAAAAAGATGTGTAAAACAGGAATTTTCTGCAAAACGTTCTTTCTAATATTGTTTAATATTTCCCAACCCACAATGGCTGTTAGAAAAGTGAGAGAATATTTTTGTAGGTGGAAATATTAATAACATAAAACTCCTTCAGTTTTTCAAAATTCATCTTGGATTGGTCGCAATATTTTCTGCAAAACAATGATTTAAACAGGAAATTTTTGCAAAAATGTTCCTTCTTGTTATGTCTTCATCTTTTAACCTTCTTGTTTTTTTAACTATTTTTGCTTTCACTTTGGATAAACTTCATTGTTGTTGGTGAAAGTATTTTCATCTCTATTAACCATTACTGCCTTTGTTTTTACTTTTACTGTTTCACCTTGACTACTCTGTAACTTTGTTTTAACTTTCACTCTGACTTTTACCTAATACATTTTAACTCTGATGCTCTTTGACCATTCTGTTTCACTGTCATTGTGAATTATGATTTCACTTTTACCATTCACTGTGCACATTTCATCATTCTGATCTCTCTCTGACTTTATTTTATTCTTTCTTTGTATACAAACTATTTGTTGAATGAAGGTTTTGAATTAAAATCTGAGAATTTGGAGCAAACAATTTTATCAACTAGTATTGAAACTGTTGGCCCAATTTCTTATTCTGATAATAACCTGCAAAAATCAAACAATTTGTAAATGAAACAGAGATCTGCAAGGAGGTGATTGAAGGCTTTTGAAAGACCTGTGGAATGAGATCTGTCTGTGGAGGTTTAAGTCTATTTTTAGGCATTTTTGGGCTACTTCTACAAGATTAGACTGTTTGCAGGAGTTTTTAGGATATATGAGGGCTTAAAACCTTTTTCTATATGTGATATTGATCTTCAAAGGTCAAAATTTGATAAAATTGGCTCAACCAGTGCTTCTTTTGGACTCGGAAATTTCTGGGAAAAATTGGCCAAGGTTTGGCCTCTTTTTCGGGCTTTTTTTTTAGGTAATTTCTTTGGTCCAAACCCCTAATTGAAAACTTGGTTCTATGATTATGGGTCTAAACTTAGAAATTTCAGGCTTTGATTAGTCGGAAAATACCTTTGAATGCAAGTATTTGGTTTCTTGGAGGGTTCTTAAGATGTCGTGGCTAAATTTCAAAGTTTAGTCTGGATTGCTGGTGTAGTCGAATGGATTTAATAGTATTCAAATAGGAGATATGTGGTGAAAATAGGGCTTTTAAATGGGAATGAAAGGCTTAAAACACAGTCGGAGGCTCAAATAATAGTCAGGCGCGGATGAATACACAAACAACGCATATAAATTTTTATAAAAAAGGTTTTAACCCTTGCAATAAATATTACAAATGTATTAAGCACTAATCATATCAAGGCGGGAGGATTTTTTCTATTTTCAAATGCGAAAATAGGAAATGGTTTTCGTGTGGGCTTTAGATATATGTGGTTTTCTAAAAAATGAACGTGATGCAATCAGAGTTCACCACGTCATCGAAGGCGGATTCATCAAAACAACCCATTTCACGCTGCTTTTGTCTTGGGGTCATTGTTTATGTTTTGAGCGTGAAACTCATCGTCGGGTGTTGGATCTGGATGATCGGAGCGAACAGTGAGGATCAATTGTAAAGTTCCAGTAGAAAGGTTGGGTAGGGCCTGGGCGACTTATGCGATGGCGCATGGTTTAAACTTTATGAAATATGATTTATAACCAGAGTTTCTTTACAAAAGGTTTAATATATATGCGGGCATACGGTTCAAAATGGTATAATGGGCGGCGTTATATATATAAAGAGAGTTTATATATATGGGAAAAAAGGCACGTGAGGCGGGTAGTAACAATGATATGAGCTCTTTGCAAAAGGCTGTGGGGATTCTAAAGTTTAGTTTAAATTAAACTTTATGATAAGCTCGGGGAATATATTTTTGTTTAGACATATATAAAACATGCCTAAAGCCCTTTTATTTTTTATTTTTATTATATAGTTATAGACTGTGGAAATATCTATTCACTATAGGGGGCGGGATTTTTACATAATGTTAGTTTTATGCCAAAGGGGTTGTAATTGGGGCTTTTTTTTTCCCCATGTGGATAATTACTTTGACATTAAAGCTTATAATAGTGGGTTTAAAGGGTATTAATATAAAGGGAATTATATTAATAGAAAAAGGTCATTTTTAGGGATTTAATATATAAATTACAAGTTAATATGACAAGGGACAATGAAATACACCAAAAATACAATTGTACATGACTAAGTAAAGTGAAAATATCAAAGTAAAGATTTTATCATTTATAATTTCACTGCTTTTAACTTAGGATATAATGCTTTTGGAGGGTTTTACTCTTTTATGAATGAAGGGAGTTAGTCAAATGGGGAATTTCATATTTCATTGAGTAAGAAGAGTTCTTTACTTAATATTTTGAGCTGTGATGGATGAAATGAAAGGTAAATAATGATAATTAGGGACTAATATAAAAATTCAATAATTTCAACTAACAGTCATTGAGCCTTGGGTCTGATCCCAACAGAAGTCAGAGAAATGGTCTGAGCCCCTTTGACTGAAAGTCTAGAATGTAGAATAATTATAAGGGATGGGAAATTAGTTATTTTTGCCTGGTGATGGATATTTACATGCTTCTTCCCACATCTTTCTACCTACCCAATTTTAATCTAACATTTTTTTCATCCTTTTGCAGGTGCACTTGAGCTTGCTACCTTGAAACATTTTATTATTTTTTTTGAAAAGCATAAAAATTATCTAAATCTAACTTATATCATCTGAGGACTCAAATTAAACTTATGAGCTCCTCTTTATTCTCTACATATCTACTGATTTGTCAGCATTAAACTATCTGACAAATCTTTATTCACTATCTTAAGCATGGAAATTGAAAATATGACAAGTCAAGATTAAACAGTTTAACTCATCATGGATTATGCCATTTATTGACACTCTGCCATAATCAAAACTAAAAGGTAGTGGCATTTGAACTTGCACACTTTCATGTTTTATTTCATATTTTTTCTTTTGGAGTCTATGTATTTTTTTAAGTCTTTTGATCTTTGTTTTAGGAATTTTTACCCTCTTTTCGATTTTTTATTTTTATTTTTTTCAAAATATGGGAAAACAACTTGCAGAAAGCAAGGTATGTACATATTTACATGACTATCAAAATTCAATTCAAAATTATGAATCCTATATTTATAGGACCCTAATAGCGGCTTCACATGGGGATGGCATCTCCTTGTGAGATGTCAAGAACACCGTCGACTAGTAGCCTGATCCTTTGAGCCAATCCCAAACATGCATTTGCTTTGTTATAAGATCTCTGTGACTAAAACTCTTGAACTGAATTTAGTCCTTTTTCTGCAAACTGAAATCTGATCTGAAACTAAAAGGAGCTGCAACCTTCAAACCATACTACTAAATCATTAATTTTTTAGCGCCTTTTCTTTGGCTTCAAACCTTAAAGAATTATTTCAAACTAGCTAAAAACTGAAAACTGAAATAAGCTGAAATCCTACCTACTTACTCTAATTAGCTGTCCAACTACTGGTTAGGTAAAATGAAATAGACAATGCAACCACTCAATAATTATGTACTTTGATATATTTTGTTGCATTTTCTTGTTGATTATCAAAACTGTACTTCTGCAGCCTATTAGAAACTTGTCAACAAATGAGAGGATAAGGAAATACTTGATTTCCTTTGTTGACTCTAGAAACTGTACAAAAGGATCTTCCAAAATATATACACTGATGTTTAACTGATTTGAACAACCGTACATCTATTCTGGATGGCCTCCATACCATGAATATGAAATGTTATTTTCATCTTTATCTCCCTGTAAACTTTCAGATAAGATTTGTGATGATATTCCTACTGATTGTAATGTTTGACTATTGAAACATTTATCATCTTGATTCTGAAACTCATAGTTAGTTAATGGAGGTAGGCTTTGAATGCATTCAATATCCAACATATTTTCTATTGGATCATGAAAAACTTGGGAAAATTGCTACAACCTATGGCATATAGGATTCCATGGGACATCATAAATTTCAACAAGTTTCTCATCCTTTTCTTTAAATATGTTATACCATATTTCCTTTAAATGCTGAAATGATTCAAAACATAATGGTATGGAACTTTCTTGTGTCATTTGATCATTTATTTCAATGGGAACTAATAACTGCAATTGTGAAACTAAAAAAACTCGATCAATAGTTTCGTTATCTTCTTTGTTGTCAATCACAATTCCTAAATATTGCTAATTATTCATGGCATCAAAGTTGTCTCTAATGAACTGAAATGGAGCAAAAAAAAGAGGTAAATAATCTTTACTTATTTCCACATTTTCTGCTCTTTCTTCCTCACTCTTATGGCTGATCTGTATTGGCTAATCACTGTCTTCAATCTGCTAAAAATGCATTTCTTCATCCCCCAAACTAGATTCTGATTTCTCTGTAAAGTTAGCTTGAGTTTGGAGAACATAACTATCATCATAATGATCATACTTAGGCAAATCATCAAAAGAAGGAATGTCATCAAACGTACACATTAGATCAACAAATTCCTCTTCCTCATATTGATCTGTAAATTCATTTTCTGATCTATGATAATTGGAATTAGGAGGAATTTTTTCATGGCTATCAACCTCTTCTATTTCCTCATGGTGATTTTGAATAAAAAAATCCTCTTTCATAGTGATCTCCTGTATTATTTCATCTAGTTTTCTTACCAAAAGGCTGAGCTTTACCTCTGCAATGTTTTTCTTTTCCTCTTCTTCTGCTTTCAACTTTTCCTGTCTAATTTTCAGATTAACTTCTACATCAACTGCAATGTTCTGCATCTGTACAAGTGTTTTTGGATCTCTTTCTCATAACCAAAATACTATTTCTGGATCAAAGGCACTTGGACAATGCAAGAGAGCTAAATCATGAGGAGGTCTAATATTTTCTGGCATTGAATAATAAACTTGATTAAATCTGTCAGAAAATTGTTGTATTGTTTCATTTGGATGTGTTTTTAACTGATTATATTCTTCCATGATCACAAAAGGATTAACTTTGATTATCCATCTATCAAGGAAAACTTTGATAAACTGCTAGAAATTTGAGATGCTAGCATTAGGGATATTTTTGAACCAACTCTTTATTCTATTTTCCAAAGAAAGAGAAAAAAGTTTGATTTTAACATCATCTTCATCAATCTCAAATAAATCCACATAATTTTCAAAACCTTGAATATTTTTTTGGGCAGTGATACCATTCTCTCCATCAAATATAGGAAGATGTTTGTAGTAGTTTTTAGGAAAATCATGGAGTATAGGAGGTAAAATAAGGGGATTATATCTATCTGGAACTTTATATGGTATAAGAATATGTATAGGGATTGTAAGATCAGTCTTGATTATTTGAAGCTTCTTAATTGGAAAATTTTCATCATTAGATTCACAAGAAAGCTGCTCAAAGAGATTAGGAGAATTATTATTTACAATCTTTAAAAGAAAATAGTTAAAAACTAATCTAAGATCTTCTATAAGATACAATATACATTGTAAAAATTTTCTTAATGAGAAATAACATGATGTCTTGGATTAAGATCCAAGTTGAAAGCCTGATCTTTCCATATTGTTCTTTGAGGTTCATTCCTCCAGTGGAGTCTTGATTGTGAAATTGATTTGGAGTCGCGAGGTCGATGATTTTAACCTTTGTGTGTCTGATCACTGTCCACCATCATAGATCAGATCTGAACCTGTAAAATATTTCTAAAGAAAATGTTAGTCTTCCCCAGTATGGTCGCCAGTATGTTATCACCCTAGTAATTTCTTAAGTTGTGGGATTTAAGCTTTTAGTCAAAGAAAACTAGGGGTAACCATAAACCTACTTTGGAAATCTAGGATCTAGCCTTCCTAAATTTCAGAGAGGGCTCTCTCTTTATGATTTAACTTTGTTTTGGATTAATATTTTAGGCTAGATATGATTGAACACATGGTTTTGGTTTTGAAATGTTTTGGTGGAAAATAATATTACTTAAAGAAAAATTAAAGAGGGATCTACTAGTCCATTGGGCTATGGAGTCAAAGTCTAGCAAGCAGAACTAGAAGGTAAGACCAAAAGGATGCTAATGTATTCAGGGAAAGGTAGATAACCCTCAGAGATTTGGATAGATTTTTTGATGAAATGGCTTGCTTCGGGATAAAGGGAAATGAAGGATCCTTTGATCCGGAAAAAGAGGAAGGAGGCTGGGGTCAAACGGGACTAGGAGCAATTAAGAATTCCTAAATCCGGAAATCAGCAGAAAACATTTAAATGATTAAGTAGTTAATACAGGGAGATGTTACACTAGTCCTGAAGTAATATTCCTAATAAATCATTAAGATTTGAACAAAATATATGAAATTGTATGTAACTCAGAAAAGGAAACAATGACAACAAGAAAGTACTGTACTCTTCAAATTATCGCATGAATCATGAATTATGAACTCCAATTGGCTATTGTCCAGACTGCTGCTTTGAAATCAACACATGAGAGCCTCCAACGTACCAGTAAAATGTCTATAATGTTCTTAGAAATTTTATTCCACACAAAATACTTCAAAGAGTGAAGTATTTATACCAATTCTAAACTAGAATATCTTGAAAAATAATCAAGATTGTTTTACAAATATCTCCAACTGTTTTATATAAATAGAACTTAAGTAAAGGACACTCAAAACTAATGTATCTATTTGGCACTATTTTTATGGATAGGTGATGACAAAGAGGAAAATTCGAATTTGATCTCAACTCTTAGTTGATGACGAGGCATCCAAGTCACTAACTGTTTCCTTTCTTTGTGCATTATGCTCCAGCAATTTTGCAAACTTAGGGTCCAATGATACCTTTTTATTGCTCAATCCGAAATAGAAATGTAAAAATTAAAATAAATTATTGTAGATGAATATGTTGGTGAGATAAACCTCTCTCAGTTTCCTACATTTCTGCTCCAGTTGTTCACAATACGCTCTGTAAAACGATGTATAAAACAGAGTTTTACAGAGTCTGAAAACTAGGTTGTAAATATGTGCATGTATATTTCATTCTGTAATATATTTGCACAAAGTGAGATATTTTTTTTTATATGGATCTCTTAGGAACAAAAACCTCCTTCATTTTTGTAAGATATATTTCTGATTCGTCACAATAGTCTCTGCAAAAAGATGTGTAAAATAGGAATTTTCTGCAAAAAGTTCTTTCCAATATTATTTAATATTTCCCAACCCATAATGGCTGTTAGAAATGTAGGAGAGGTTTTTGTATTTGGACACCTTAAGAACATAAACCTCCTTCAGTTTTGCAAAATTCATCTTGGATTGGTCGCAATAGTTTCTGCAAAACAATGACTTAAAAAGGAAATTTTTGCAAAAATGATCCTTCTTGTTATGTCTTTTAACCTTTTTGTTTTTTTAACTGTTTTTACTTTCACTTTGGATAAACTTCATTGTTGTTGGTGAAATTATTTTCATATTTTTTAACCATTACTGCATTTTTTTTTACTTTTACTGTTTCACCTTGACTACTCTGTAACTTTGTTTTAACTTTCACTTTGACTTTTACCTAATACACTTTAACTTTGATGCTCTTTGACTATTCTGTTTCACTGTCATTGTGAATTCTGATTTCACTTTTACCATTCACTATGTACATTGCATCATTCTTATCTCTCTCTGACTTGATTTTATTCTTTCTTTGTATACAAACTGTTTGTTGAATGAAGCTTTTGAATTAAAATCTGAGAATTTGGAGCAAACAATTCTATCAACTAGTATTGAAACTATTGGCCCAATTTCTTATTCTGATAATAACCTGCAAAAATTAAACAATTTGTTAATGAAACAGAGGTTTGCAAGGAGGTGATTGAAGGCTTTTGAAAGACATGTGGAATGAGATCTGTCTGTGGAGGTTTAACTCTATTTTTAGGATTTTTGGGCTACTTCTATAAGATTAGACTGTTTGCAGGATTTTTTATGATATCTGAGGGCTTTAAACCTTTTTATGTATGTGAAATTGATCTTCAGAGGTCACAATTTGATAAAATTGGCTCAACAAGTGCTTCTTTTGGACTCGGAAATTTCTAGGAAAAATTGACCAGGGTTTGGCCTCTTTTTTGGGCCTTTTTTTTTAGTTAATTTCTTTGGTCCAAACCACTAATTGAAAACCTGGTTATGTGATTATGGGTCTAGAATTAGAAATTGCAGGCTTTAATTGGTTAGAAAATACCTTTGGTATTTGGTTGCTTGGAGGGTTCTTAAGAAGTCGTGGCTGAATTTCGAAGTCTGGTCCGGATTGTTGGTGTAGTCGAATGGCTTGAATAGTCTTCAAACAGGAGATCTCTGGTGAAAATAGGGCTTTTAAATGGGAATGAAAGGCTTAAAACTGAGTCGGAGGCGGATGAATACACAAACAACACATATAAATTTTATAACAAAGGTTTTAACCCTTGCAATAAATATTACAAACGTATTAAGCGCTAATCATATCAAGGTGGGAGTCTTTTTTCTGTTTTCGAATGCGAAAATAGGAAATGGTTTTCGCGTGGGCTTTAGATAGTATGTGGGTTTCTGAAAAATGAACACAATGCAATCAGAGTTCACCATGTCACCGGAGGCAGATTCATCAAAACAACCCATTTCGAGCTACTTTTGGCTTGGGGTCATCATTTATGTTTGCGCGAAACTCATCGTCAGGTGTTGGATCTGGATGAAAGGAGCGAACGGTCGGGATCAATTGTAAATTTGTAGTGGAAAAGGTTGGGTAGGGCCCAGGCGACTTATGCGATGGCGCATGGTTTAATGTAATAAAAACTTTATGAAATATGCTTTATAACCAAAGTTTCTTTACAAAAGGTATAATATATATGTTGGCATAAGGTTCAAAAGGGTATAATGGGTGATGTTATATATATAAAGAGAGTTTATATATATGGGAAAAGAGGCGCGTGAGGCGAGTAGTAACAATGATACGATCTCTTTGCAAAGGGCTGTGAGGATTCTAAAGTTTAGTTTAAATTAAACTTTATGATAAGCTCGGGGAATATATTTTTGTTTAGACATATATAAAACATGCCTAAAGCCCTCTTATTTTTTATTTTTATTATATAGTTATAGACTGTGGAAATGTCTATTCACTATAGGGGGCAGGATTTTTACATAATGTTAGTTTTATGCCAAAGGGGTTGTAATTGGGGATTTTTATTTCTGCATGTGGATAATTAATTTGACATAAAAGCTTATAATATTGGGTTTAAAGGGTATTAATATAAAGGGAATTATATTAATAGGAAAAGGTCATTTTTAGGGATTTAATATATAAATTACAAGTTAATATGCCAAGGGACAATGAAATACACCAAAAATACAATTACATGACTAAGTAAAGTGAAAATATCAAAGCAAAGCTTTTATCGTTTATAATTTCACCGCTTTTAATTTAGGATATAATGCTTTTGGAGGGATTTATGCTTTTATGAATGAAGGGAGTTAGTCAAATGGGGAATTTCATATTTCATTAAGTAAGAAGAGTTCTTTACTTAAGATTTTGAGCTGTGATGGATGAAATGAAAGGTAAATAATGATAATTAGGGATTAATATAGAAATTCAACAATTTCAACTAACAGTCATTGAGCCTTGGGTCTAGTCCCAAAAGAAGTCAGAGAAATGCTCTGAGCCCCTTTCACTGAAAGTCTAGATTGCAGAATAACTATAAGGGATGGGAAATTAGTTATTTTTTCCTAGTGATGGATATCTACATGCTTCTTCCCACATCTTTCTACCTACCCAATTTTAATCAAACATTTTTTTCTTCCTTTTACAGGTGCACTTGAGCTTTCTACCTTGAAACATTTTATTATTTTTTTTGAAAGGCATAAAAACTATCTAAATCTACCTTATATCATCTGAGGACTCAGATTAAACTGATGAGCTCCTCTTTATTCTCTACCTATCTACTGATTTGTCAGCATTAAACTGTCTGACAAATATTTATTCACTATCTTAAGCATGGAAATTAAAAATATGACAAGTCGAGATTAAAAAGTTTAACTCATCATGGATTATGGCATTTATTGACACTTTGCCATAATCAAAAGTAAAAGGCAGTGGCATTTGAACTTACACACTTTCATGTTTTATTTCATATTTTTTCTTTTGGGGTCTATGTATTTTTTTAAGTCCTTTGATCTTTCTTTTAGGACTTTTTACCCTCTTTTTTATTTTTTGATTTTTTATTTTTTTTCAAAATATGGGAAAACAACTTGCAGAAAGCAAGGTATGTAAATATTTACAAGACTATCAAAATTCAATTAAAAATTATGAATCCTATATTTATAGAACCCTAACAGGAGCGTCCATCCAGTGGGAGCTGGAGAAGAATAATTTTCTAGATTTTAGGAAGTTGGAGTTTTATTTTCAATTGGAGTTGAATATTAAAGAATTATTAGAAAAGCATTAGGTGGTTTTTGTCCCGGAGTGGGTTTCCACCTTAAAAACTGTGTGCATTTGTGTTCCTTTTGTTTACTGCTATCATTTTACAAACACTGATAATAATTGAATATTAAATAATGCTCTAATTGAAAGGAATACTGATTCACACCCCCTCTCAGTATTTCCAAAAGTTGTGGGGTTCCAGCTACTGAAAATTGCCTTTTTATGCCATGATGTTCACAGAAATCAAAGAATTTATCTTATATATATGCTCCTCCTTGGTCAAATCTAAGACATGTGATTTTTAGATCTAATTCATTTTCAACCAAAGCTTTGAAGATCTTAAATTTTTCAAATGCTTCATCTTTACCTTTTAGTAAACTGATTCAACACATTCTAGAGAAGTCATAAATAAATAAAATATAGTATTGTTCTCCATGAGGTGACTTTTTCCTTACATGACCACATATATCAGTATGTATAAGTTCAAGAGGCTTACCTGCTGATCCTTCTTTGGCATTGAATTGCACCCTGGTTTGCTTACTAAATTTCCATGATTTTCATATGGTACTTTCATGCAGAGTGATGCTGGGAAGATAACGAACAACTTTGATTCTACTAGATTTTTTTATTTGAGAGAAGCTCAAATGTCCCAATATTTTCTGCCATAACTAATTTTCAGTAGATTTACCTAAGCATCATTGCTCTTGGCCACCTTTCAATGTATACATATTTCTTGTTGTTCCAGTTCCTTTTATTGTTGTTTTTCCTGTGTCAAGTTCACATACTACACATTATTTTGAACTAAAGACAACTTCATTTCCTTGATCATACATTTGACTTACACTCAACAAGTTATGCTTTAACCCATCCACATACATCACATTGTTAGCTTTAGCCTTTTCTTTTAGAAACACAAAACCTTTACCCTTAATGATAGCAGGAAAGTCATTTCCAAAAGTAGTATCATTTTCTTTATCTAATGCATTATATGAAAGAAGTTTATCTTTATCACATGTCATGTGTTTTGAGCATCCACTATCAATGTACCATTAATTTTCTCTCCTTCTTCAAATAATGTGATGCCACAACTTTCAACCTGTGAGTCCTTCTTTCTCCATACCTTGGAATTTGTGGGTATATGTTCTTTTGGCTCAACTTTGCTCCTACATTCAAATTATTCATGTCCAAATTTATTGCAATAAGAACGTTCAATTTCGTCTTGAAGAGGAGAAATTTTTTTTGTAAGTATTCTTCTTTACTCCAGTCTCATTTCTTTGATTTCTAGCTTCTCTGATCATGATGGTTTTGTATGCAACACATTTTACAGCTTTATGACCAAAATTATGACATGATAAACATTGTCCATTAAAGAAGAAATTTATGCGATCATAAAACCTTCTATTTATGTTTACCTACTGATTGATATTTCTGTTGTTGTTATTTCTTGTATTGAAGTGGTCATTCTTTACCTAGGTAGTCTCTTTGTGCTTTTTCTAAGTGACAAAATGTTGTTGGATGGCTTTAGCTTCATTTAGATAGTTTGGTGCTGAAGACTGAGAGGACTGTCCGATATATCCAAGACCTCTCTTTACAAGAGGATAGCATTGTACCTTGATAATTTCAACTAAGGTTTCAGATCTTGTAGTAAATATAAGATTTAAAGTTTTCACTTTCTCAATTTCCTTTCTTAGACTTACTACTTCACATTATAATTTCTCATTGTGCTTCTCCTTTCCAATAAGCTGTCTCTTTAGAGTATCTATGGACATTTTTTTTTTCCAAACATATTTTGAGTTGATTTATTTCTTCAAGAAAAAAATTTTCTTCTAATGCATCCATAAAATTATCTTTATCCTCACTAGAGTCTTTCTCAAAAGCCATGAGCAGTCTAATATCCTAATCAGATTCTCCTTCTTCACTATTTGATAAACCATCACTATCTTCATGAGTATAATAGATTTTTCTATTGATAAATAGTTTCATAACACCTTTGGCCACTTCCTTTCCCTTTTCATGATTATCTTTATGGGGAAATTTAGCAGCATAATGACCAACTCTTCCACAAGCAAAACATTTAAAAGGAAGCTTACCTTTGAACCTTCAAGTTCCAAGTTGTAGCTTCTTTATAAAATTTATCTCATCTTCTTCTAAAACATACCCAGATCCTTCTTTTTCTTCTACTTCCTTTCCTTTTGCAGCAGCTCTAAAGACAACATCTTTGACTTAGATGGACCTCCTTTCCTCACATGCTGTCAGAATCTCATGAAGTTGAACAATAGTAAGAGTTTGTAGATCATGCTTCTCTTCAATAGCAGACACTTTTGACTCGAATTTGGGTTTTAGAGATCTTAAAACCTTTTCTACTAGAGTAGTGTCAATTATGGTTTCTCCCATATTTCTCATACGAATTACAATATCATCTAGACATAAAAAGAAACTAGCAATGCTTTCCTCATTATGCATTCTGATTTTTTCATATTGTATTCTGAGACTTTGGAGCTTAGCACCTTTTACCTTGGCATCACCTTCATAGCTTAGAATGATTTTTTCCCATATCTCCTTTATTGTATTCAACTCCATGACTTTGAAAAATTTTGATTCAATCAAACTTCCCAATAATGCATTGACCGCCTTTGCAGTGGTTTTATAGTTTTTTCTTGTTGCTGGATCTGTTGGAACTCAAGCTGGATATTGATAACCTCCTTCAACTATAGCCCATACATCAACTCCAAGAGACTGAAGATAGGATCTTGTCCTTGCCTTCCAGAATATTAAATTTTTTCCATTGAAGAGAGGAGGCCTGATAGATATTGTCCCATCTTGATTTCTCATCTTAGATGATCTTCCTTCTAGCGATTAAGCTTCTTCAGAAGGACCTTCTCTAATACCAATTGTTGGGAAAAATACTGAGAGGGGGGGTGAATCATTATTTATACCTCACATTAAACTTTTACCTTTTATTTATTGAATTCTATAAGCAACTTTAATGAACCCAACTAGTGTACACACGTGGCTATATTTAAATAAACTTGCGTATTCCCAGAGATCTTATTATGGAGATAATTCTTTACTTAGATCAGTGCATCATTCATTCCTCAAATTTTTAGTCAAAAGTAAGTATGTGTGGTAAGAATAGAATAAATCATCGAACATAAGAAATACACATGAACACCAAGATTTAAGGTGGAAACCCAATTCGGGAGAAAACCATCGCTGATGTCGTCTCCGTCTTCAATATTTATCATATGGAAAACTACTTACAATATTGTACTCATGTAGACTCATATCAATAGGTAGACATCTACCTGCAGAAGGTTGCAACTTCTCTTGTTCTCCAGCTGCTACTGGAAGGGAGCTCCAACCCCCTGATCTTGTTTACCAGCAACTACTGGAAGGGAGCTTCAACCCCTTGATCAGAACACCAGCTTCTACTGGCAGGAAACTTCCACTTCCACCCTAAAGGCTTCAAACCTCGGAACCACTGCAAACCACGTTTCATCAATTTTCACACTGGATCCTACAACTTCATCATAAAAATAATCAATAATATATTCAACCCAAAATCCATTCAGAAGAGTGAGATCACTGTAACCAAAACATAGTAATAAACCCATATTTTAGAATCAGTTATGCATAATCAATCTCAACCCTGATCATTTCATTACCTTAAAATACATACACTACTTCACTTTACTGATCACGCGTGTATACGATCTTTCCTCCACACCAACCTATGTATAGATCTGAGAATATTGAATTTAAAGAATGTGATCAGTCTCAGAAACAGATCCGAGGCTTTCAGTCAGATACCTTTTCAGCATTACAAAACCCTTATTCAGTCAGTCATCATTAAACATATTTACTCACTCATTGATAAGATTTGTACATATTCAACTTATCAGCATATACAATATTCAAGAAACCCAGATCTACATGAAGACTTCATTGAAAGACAATAAAAATATAGCAACAATAAACATAAAACCTCTCCAAAAATCTTCAGAAAACCTCTCCAGAAAGCTTCATAAAACCTTGACTTCCATACACGCTTTTTCTGAGACAAAGCCGCGTATATACGCGCTTCCACTAAGATGAAATAGCGTATAGATCTGTAAATATTAATTTTGTAGAATGTTTTAGATCTATAGACTTACTCGGATTTCTGTCACTTACTTCAACAAACATGTGTTAGGTCACTGATCCAACCATCTCATAATTAGATCATGCAAGTACATAGTCATTTCAGGTCTAGAGATCCTGATCCATCATTGTATCCAAAGGTGCATCATATATTCAGATCTACAAATAAAACAGAGTTCATCCCATGTAGATATACTTGAGAGAGAAGTATTCAGTAACAACCCTTACACATGCACACCCTTGCACTACGATCGTATTCTCCTTATATAGATTTAGCCTTTACCAATACCATGAGCCAAAACCACACAACTAATTATGGTATTCTTGGATGGAATCAAATAGATGACACAACGCTCAATATTGTGGGCTAATACCATGGTAATGCCCCCTGGTATCATAATTTTAGAGCGCAAAAGGTATAAATGACTTTGCTTCTTTGAAATTGTGTGTATATGCGACTTCTCTTCATAATAACTATGAATATACTAATTCTGGATGTATACATGGGTTGCCTGTATACCAAGTAGTGTTTGTACGTGGGTCACCTTCATAAAACCTATGTATACATTCTGGCATATTATTTTCTATCATTTCTCTAATCCTAATGGGATTGTCTTTCTCTATTACTTATGAATAGGTTGCTTATCAAAAGACAACTTCATCAAGTAGGTTGCCATCAAGGACACCATATTGCATCATATTTCCAATAATCAAGGGTCATATATTTGTATTTGAGTCAAAAGGATTTTCAAAGAATTTGGAATATTTTATAGGTTAATATTTTTTTTTACTTGGAAAAATACATGGGCACATGAGGGAAAAGGAATGAACCTAAGTGAGTAGGTGGGATAATAATGGATTATCTCAATTATTTGAGCAAAATTTAATTGATATACATTAAGATTCGACATAGATCAATTATAAATTAAGTAGTTATTATTACTAAAGTGGGATTTTATATATGTTATTTATTTATTAATTTTAATTTTTAGTTTTTAAGATATATTTGTTAAAGAGAATTATTGAAATTATTGTTGTATCAATATTTTTTCTAACTCTTCTATTATTATATTCTAATTTTCTTTAAACATGCTCAAAATATGCTTTCACCATCATGTGTGGAGGTTATCTACTTGCATATTCAAAGAGCTTTGATGTAGCTTTTGCCTTAAAAAATGACTATTGTGATTGTGATGGTGAGAAGGTATTCTATAAATAGAGTTAAAGGTTATTTAGAATAAACAGGAGATTCTTTCCCATTATATAAGACTAATACTTGAGAGAATGGATATGAATTCCCTAATTATCAAATAAAAAAGAGGTTAATCTTGCATTTATTGCTTTATTTCCATGGAGGTTCGCTAAACAAAGGGAATAACTCCTCCTATGTGACTTTGATTGTCTGTCCCTCTTAAAGGATTTCCAAACATTAAGAATTGAATCTTTATTACTTTAAATATGCAGTCTTGTCGAATATACCAAAAACATAGTAGGATTCTTTCATCATGAACAAAATCAAGTACATATCTGAGGGAAGTATTCCTTTATGGATGGTTAACAAGTTTATCAATAACTACAATAAAATTCTTTAATCTATATATTTAATTATCTTTAGTCATCATCTAAAGAGTTCAAAGAATAAAATAAATTCCAACCTAAGTTCTAATTATATGGTTAGCTTGTACTTTAGAGGTTATATTATTGTAAAATTTGACAACTATGGAATTTGTGGCAAGGTCTTGGAGGATGGACTACCATTTTAGGGCAAAGCTAGCCTCTTTTTAAAGGACAGTTTGTAAAATTGAATCCGTCTCTTCAAACCCCACTCTAGATTTGAATATTGAATCTACCCCTACTTATTTTGATATGAGAAAATATTTCAAAATCCAACATAAATATATTAGGGACTTATAACAAGATACAAACCAAGCAAGGAAGGTAATTATACACACATGTGCTAAAATTTGCATTGAAGTTGACTTGAGAAAAGGTATAGCAATGCATATTTAATTAAATATCGGTGATTTTAACAACCCATCCATCAGATTACAATAATGATACTTTATGTGTATCTATGTGAAAAGAAAATATACTTGAAATACATCTTCCCAACAACAATATGATTATAAGAGAAATGGAAAAATAACAAATTGATGGGTGGTAGGATTGAATGAAGAATAAAAGAGAAAGAAAGAAGAGGCGTCCAAGTTTGGACCCAATAAAATAGTCTATGATATCCTCCTTGAAGGAGTGTGTTATTAAGAGTGATACAAACATGATCATGGAGCCCATGCCAAAATATTATGGGAAAAATAGAAAGCAACATGAATGAGATATTATGGCTTTCAAAGAGAATTCATGTTATTCAATCCAATGGAGGCAAGGTAGTTGGTGCTACTTGGGCCTCCTTGTGCTCTAAATAAATGGGTTGAAAGCAAGAAATCTAAAAGAGAAATTTAAAGAAAGGAATATCCATCTATGTACACATCTACAATAGATAAGTTTAAAAGTTGTTGATTTGGGGCAACTAGGTCCAAAATCCATGTTGCACTACTCATATGATGATGATTTTATTTTTGTTGGATTCCTCTTTTGGAGAGGTGAAATATTGATCTAAAGACCACTTGTTTGAATGAGCAGAACATATATTTTTATTTTATTTTCCACACATGTGCAAGGTCAAATAGATTTGTAATGTAGGCTCACAAGCCTGATATATGTGTCACACACCCTCACTGATGGATATAAATTGGAAAGACTTGGAGGTAATTTTCTCATCAACTCATCACACATTCTCTCGTTGTGATATGATTGGTTTGATAGCCTTTGGAGGCCACTTTCCTTCACACGAGCGGAGCTGAAGCTGGGGAAATTCGCGGATCTATTTTAGGGTTTTTTGTTGTGCATTGACCATGGTCAACCCTTGACCGTTTGACCTCCAAACTTTGCTGAAAATCTGATTTTTGAATGCCATCCAGCTGGGCACAAAAATCAAGGAAAAAGTAGCTCTAAATCTGCAGCGCTGACTTTGTGTGTTGACTTTTCTACGCTGACTTTCTATTGACCAGCATTGAATTTTGATGAGCTGTCTTTGAGAGTTTTTTGTGTGACACTTGGAGGTAGGGATAATTTTAAGGATGGAAAATTATCTTGAAGTTTAAAAAAATGGCGAATCTCACTAGTCCCTAATATGCAAACTATAAAATGTTTATTGACGTATTTGTAAAATTATTCAAATTTATAATGATATTATATATACTGCCTATATGATGTTGGTGATTTTTAACGTAAAATAATTTTATATTGTAAAATTTGGGTGAATCATTTTTATTAAAAAATGGAAATTAGCGATTTTGTTTTTTGTAAAAACCATGGAAAATTAGCCCACGTGCGAATATTAGCCCCTAAAATTTTCCATTCTTGGAGGGTTGGCTGATCTGATGTTGAGAAAGACTTTGATGGTTGACGCATCTTGTTGACTACCATAACACATAATATCATATATCTTTGTTGCACAAGAATAATTGTAAAATCTAATCTATATTATTAGCTTGTTTTCTGTTGATCTATTATTGTGTTCTATCAACATTTTACTTTCATGTTTATGTGATTACTAAATTGAAATGGGCTTAAGAAATATTGAAGTAAATTTTCATTAAGCATAGAACACTCCATGTCTATCTAAATTTAACATGGGATCAGAGTTGAGGTGAAGACAAAGCCTGAGATAGTGTGAAAATCAATCACCAAAGAAGAAATCCTATCAAGGACCAATTGCCTCCTCAACCTATAAGGGTTTCAAGTCTGATTATAAATTGACTGATAAGTCTGATTATAATGCATGGAAGATGTCCTTGGATTTGGAATTAGAATATCAAGATGTCATGGACTATGTGCAGGGGAACATTCAAGAGCCTCCGTCAAATGCACCTGCTGCCATAAAGACAAAGTATAGAAAAGGGGAAATCAAAGCAAAGATGATTATGTGGGATTCTATTCATAAGTACTTGGTTGCTTACATTTCTAAGCTAAGCACATCTAAAGAGATGTATGATAAGATGGTTAGCATGTTCAGGGCTAGCAATGTTAATCAATTTCTTTTCTTCAAGAATCAATTGAAGAATATCAAGAAGGGAAAGGATGAATCTATTCAATCCTATTTTATGAGGCTCACTGAAATTAGGAACAATATTCTAGTTGTTAGAGAAGAAATAGCTGATCGAGAGATGGTTCTCATTGCGCTTGGAGGTCTCCCCCATGATTGGTATGTATTCAATACCACTATTCTTAATAATAATGTGATTCTTGATTTTGATGGAATATTGACAAGATGCACTCAACAAGATACCATAATTATGGAGAGAAATCATCCCTCTAATGGAAATGGAGGTGACCCTACTACCTTCACCGCTCATGCAAAGAAGAGGAACAATAGTGGTATGATACATCAAAACCATGGAAGAGCGGGGCCCAAAGGAAGGAATGGAAGATGTTACAATTGTAACAATTTTGGTCACTATTTAAGAGAGTGCCCTAATATAAGGGACTCTCCCAAGGATGATGAAGACAAAAACTCTAGGGGGAATGGAAATCAAGGGAACAATAGGTTCAAAGGAAAAACGAAGGCTCCCTCTGATCATAGTGGAAATGGGAAACCCTTCAAGAGGTCAAGAAATTTTAGGTACTATGGGTCTAATGTTGTTGACAATAAGAGAAGTGAATTTATTTGTGTATCTTTGCTCTGTACTACAACTCCTCCCGAAACCCTAGATGTTTGCCTAATTGATAGTGGTGCTTCAAGGAACCTCACTATTTATAAAGAAGCCCTCTCTAATTTGATTGAGAAGGATACAAATCTAGAAATTATCCTTGGATATAATGCCAACTGTCCCGTGAAAGGGACAGGGACTGTGGCCGTTTATCTATCTCAAGTTCAAGTCCTCCGCTTACAAGATGTGTTGTACGTCACTATGTAAGAGATTGCCCTAATAGAAGGGACTCTCCCAGGGATGATGACGACAAAAACTCTAGAGGGAATGGAAATCAAAGGAACAAAAGTTTCAAAGGAAAAATGAAGGCTCCCTCTGATCATAGTGGAAATGGGAAACCTTTCAAAAGGTCAAGAAATTCTAGGTATGATGGGTCTAATGTTGTTGATAATAAGAGAAGTGAATTTATTCATGTATCTTCGCTCTGTACTACAACTCATCCCGACACCCTAGATGTTTTCCTAATTGATAGTGGTGCTTCAAGGCACCTCACTGGTTATAAAGAGGCCCTCTCTAATTTGATTGAGAAAGATAAAAATCTAGAAATTGTCCTTGGATATAATGCCAACTATCCCATGAAAGGGATAGGAACTGTGGCCCTTCATCTATCTCAAGGTCAAGTCCTCCGCTTACAATATGTGTTTTATGTACTTGATTTAAAGAAGAATCTTGTGTCTATTTTGGCAATGGAAGACAAAGTGTTCAAGGTGGCCGCTCATTGATGGAAAGGTACGTATCTAGAATAACAACTTCAAGGAAGCTCTTAATATTGGTTTTAGATTTGATACACTCTACCAGGTTGGAGGAAGTCCATTAGAGGCTATTTCATGTGATACAACTCTTCAAACAAAGTTATGGCACCACAGGTTTTCACACCTTCATTACAAAGCCCTTCCCGAAGCAAGCAAGGTGGTGACAAGGATGCCTGAATTTAAAGATGATCATGAAGGTATATGTCAAGTTTGTGCTGAAGGGAATCATACAAGAGGACCATTCCCCTCAAGTGTCACAAAGACAACTAATATCTTGTAGTTGATACATTATGATTTATCTGGTATGCTACCTGTGACACCCTTGGGAGGATGTTCCTATTACATGACTTTTACAAATGACTTCTCCTGGAATACCTGGATATATTTATTGAAGAAGAAGGATGAAGCATTCAAATGGTTTCACACTTTCAAGGCCTTGGTGGAAAATCAAACCAAGAAGAGAATCAAAGTTTTGAGGATCGACAATGGGACCGAGTATGATTCAAATGAGTTCAATGACTTTTCCAGAGAAGCTGGCATTAAGAGGGAGACTACAACTATGTATACTCATAATCAAAATGGTGTTTTTAAAAGAAAGAACATGACCATAGTGGAAGCTTCCCGTGCTATGCTATGTGACGAAGGTCTTCCGAAGTTTCTCTGGGGAGAAGCTGTGAACAGTGTTGTGTATGTTAAAAATATATGCCCACATTCCGCTCTAGACTCTAAGACTCCCAAAGAAGTCTTCTCTGGTAAGAAACATGATGTTTCTCATTTTATATTTTTTGGTTGTACTTTTTACTTTCATGTGCCGAAATAAAAGAGAAATAGTTGGATGCTTCTGGAAAGAAGGGAATGTTTTTGGGATACAGTGAAGCTTCAAAGGCATATAGAATCTATGTGCCTGGTCAAATAGAACTAGAGATATTCCACGATGTCACCTTCGATGATGATGTTTCCCTCAATAAAGTGAGAAATATTCCTAACTCCAAGGAAGACAAAGAAGATGAAGAAGTAGGGAAGAAGGAAGAGCCGAAGGATGAACTGATGCCCGATGTTGAAGGACCTATGGATCCTATTAATCCACCTCCTTCTAATAAGATAATGCCCTCATGGCTCAGGGTGACTCTCGAAGATATCGAGAGACATATTTCCCCAAGAGGGACATTCTGTGAAAGCAAGAAGCCGAATAGGTACCAAGGGTACCTAGTAGCGATGAGTATAATTGTACAATATGAGCCTGGATTATTTGAAGAAGTTGTAAAGAATCAAGTTTGGAAGGGTTATATGCATGAATAATATGAGTCCATTATGAAAAATTATGTGTGGGAAGTGGTCTCAAGAAAATAGGACAAATCTGTTGTCGCCTAGAAATGGCTTTATAAGATCAAGCACGGATCTGATGGTTGTGTTGAAAAGTACAAGGCAAGATTTGTTTCCCAAGGCTTATCTAAAAAATAATGCATAGATTATGATGACATATTTGGACCTATGGCTCGCTATACCACCATCGAATTTATCATTCTCCTTGTTGCAACACAAGGATGGAGTCTCCATCAGATGGATGTGAAGACCGATTTTTTGCATGGTTCTACAAAGGAAGAGGTATACGTGGAGCAATATTTGGGGTTCAAAGTCTGAGATAGAGAAACCTATGTATGCAGGTTGAAGAAATCCCTATATGGGTTGAAGGAAGTCCCCGGGGCTTGGTATGAGAGGATAGATATCTACTTAATGAAGCTAGGGTTCACTTGAAGTAATGTTGATCCAAACCTTTATTTTAAGGTTGATAGAGAAATGCCTCTCATTCTAGTTCTCTATGTGGATGATTTCTTCCTGACAGGTGTTAACCCTCTCATTAATCCATATAAGAGGGAGATAGCTTCCGATTTTTAGATGAAAAACCTAGGACTGATGCATTACTTCCTAGGCTTGGAGGTCTAGCAAAGGCCAGGCAAGATTTTCCTTTCTCAAGGAAAATATGTCGTGAAGCTGCTGGAGAATTTTTGTATGGTGGACTATAAGTGTGTCGACACTGATGGAACTCAACTTTAATAATTTTGTTGGAAATTTTATTGGGCCCGAGCTAGGAAATCCCAACGAGTATCGACAACTCATGGGGGCCCTGATGTTCCTAGTGAACTCACGTCCGAACGTATGTTTTTCCATGAACACTTTGAGTCGACATATGGTTGATCCTCATCACATTCACTGCATTGGTGCCAATAATATATTGAGATTTTTTTGGGGCACAATCAATCATGGGCTGAGATACACTATCGAGAGTTTGATACTCCATGGATATATTGATGTTTATTGGGCTGGTAGTGTGGTGGATCGAAAGAGCACATCTGGATGTTGCTTCACCTTGGGTTCTACTTTGATATCGCGGATGAGCATAAAGCAAAATTCAAAGGCTTTGAACACCACTGAGGTTAAATACATTGCAGTGAGTATGGCCTGTTGTGAATTTGTTTGGTTGAGAAAGCTCTTCAGTGAGTTGTTTGGGCATGTGTTAGATACCACCATTATCCTTTGTGATAACCAAAGTGTGATTTGTCTTTCTAAGAATATTGTGTTCCACAATCAATCCAAGCATATTGATATCATGTACCACTTTATCTAGGATATGGTATAACAAGGTGTCGTAAGGCTCGATCATACAGAAGTTGATGAGCAGGTTGCAGATATTATCACAAAGCCCCTAGGGAAGGTCAAGTTCCTAACCTTCCATGATAAGCTTGGAATCATGGAAAGACATTATTCTTATGGTCCTGCTTGAGTTGGCCTATGATCTTTGGGAGCTCTAGGGGGCTTGGGGATAACTTCTTGGAGCTATAAGCACACACGGGGCTAGGCTTGCCGAACCTTGTTGTGATTCTGCCCCACCATGATGATATTGAGTTGGTTCATCTCTCTTTGATCTATGCCCCACACGCATCCTACCCATGGAGTTTCAGACTCATGGGAAGTACCTCTCATTGGCCAATGAGGTGGGAAAAGTGGATAGAGACAAATACCAAGACCTATGGATGCATCGAAGATTGTCGTACTCTTTGTGTCTAGGATGGCACGTGTCCAACACCTTGATCTAGGATCAAGTATGATGAGGTTCTTACCTCTAAACTGACTTTGGGTCAGTAAACTAACTTTGGGTTAGTATGAGACTCTTTTTTTAGTCCAGAGAGGTTTTAACCTCTAAGCTAACTTTGGTTCAACTGAGCGTGATGTCTTTGTGACTCACATTTTGTTATTTTTGTGAAGAAGAGCTAGAAAATCAACTTAAGGCAGGATGACACACGATTCTATATGATGGTACATGATGGTATTCATCTCTGGATGGCATAGGTGAACAGATGGAGTTCTCCCTAGTTGAGGGGGAGTGTTAATTTTAGGCAACTAGGTCCAAACTCAATGTGTCACTGCTCATATGATGATGATTATATTTTTGTTGGATTCCTCTTTTAGAGAGGTGCAAGACTGATCTAAATATCATATTGTTTGGATGAGCAGAACATATATTTTGATTTTATTTTCCACACATGTGCAAGGTCGGCCAAATTTGTAATGTAGGCTCACAATCCTAATAGATGTGTCACATACCCTCACTGATGGATATAAATTGGAGAGACTTGGAGGTCATTTTCTCATCAACTCATCACACATTCTCTCATTTTGATCTGGTTGATTTGATAGCCTTTAGAGGCCTCTTTCCTTCACATGTGCGGAGTTGAAGCTGGGGAAATCTACGAATTTGTTTTAGGGTTGTTTGTTATGCATTGGCCAACATTGACCGTGGAGAACCCTTGACAGTTTGACCTCCAAACTTTGCTGAAAATCCAATTTTTGAAGGCCGTACAGCTGGGCACAAAAATCAAGGAAAAAGGAGCACTTTGACCGAAGATCTAAATCTGCAGTGTTGACTTTCTGCATTGACTTTCTATTGACCAATGCTGACTTTTGATGAGTTGTCTTTGAGATTTGATTGTGTGACACTTGGAGGGTTGGCTGATCTGATGTTGAGAAATACTTTGTTGGCTGATGCATCCTTTTGACTGTTGTCACACACACTATCCTATATCTTTGTTGGACAAGAAGAATTGTAAAATCTAATCTATATTATTGGTTTGTCTTCTGTTGATATATTATTGTGTTCTATTAGCATTTTACTTTCATTTTTATGCGGTTGCCTAGTTGAATCGGGCCTAAGAAGTATTGAATTAAATTTTCATTAAGCATAGAACACTCCATGTCTATCTAAATTTAACAAAAGTACAAGGTGTTTCCATGTAGACAACCTAGGTTCAAACTATAATAAGTGTAGGACCTTTGAATCCCCCATCCCTTATAAGTTTAATTTTTTGAAGTAACACACTTAAAATTACTAACATAAAAAACAAATTTGTATTATTGTAGTACTTCTTAGGTATTCGTATTTTTTTCCTAAACTAAATTAGTCATCCACGTTAGTCATTTTTATTTGTACTACTTATTAGCTAGTCATATATTTTAACTCGGGACCAAATTAGTCATTCATGTAGGTCGTTTTTAGTTATGTCACTTAATATTGCTCATTTTTGGTAGTATTTCCCTTGGAAAAGCTACGTTGACTAACGTTTTTAGTCACCTAGTCACTAATTTGTCATTTTCTACTAGTGAGGGGGGCGATAAAGTGAGGTAGTGAAAGGGGGAGAGACAGACAAAGAGAGAGAGAGAGAGAGAGATGAAAATATATAAGGAGAGGGAGAGTGGGAGAGAGAGATGGAGAAATAAAGGGGAAAAGGGGGAGAGAGGGAGATTGGGAGAGAGGGGGAGAGTGAGAGAATAAGAGAGATATACGAGGATATGGAGGGAAATGGGAAAATTGGGA
Source organism: Pinus albicaulis (assembly GCA_034641835.2). NCBI lineage: Eukaryota > Viridiplantae > Streptophyta > Pinopsida > Pinales > Pinaceae > Pinus > Pinus albicaulis. The sequence goes on along the minus strand of CM076580.1, from coordinate 399,622,710 downwards.
GGAGGAGAGATAGAGGGATAGAGAGAAGGATAGGGAAGGAGAGAAGTGGGGGGAGAGAGGGGGAGGGAGCAATAGAGTGAAGAGATAGGGATGAAGGGAAAAAGGGAGAGAGTAAGAGAGAGAGGGAGAGAGAGACGGGGTGAAGAGGTGGAGAGAGGGAGAGGGGGAGAGAGGTAGAGAGTGAGAAAGAATGAGAGAGAGGGGGAGAGTAGGGGAGAAGGAGAAATAAAGGAGGATAGAGGGGGAGATTGGGAGAGAAGAAGAGTAGGCGATAGGGCGAGAGTGAGAGAGAAGGAGAGAGAGGGGATGAGGTGAGTAGATGGGGATATATGAGAGAGAGAGAGAGAGAGAGAGAGAGAGAGAGAGAGAGAGTAGGATAGACAAGGGGGAGAGGGGGTGATATGAAGAGAAAGAGAGAGGGAAAGAGTAAGAGGGAAATAGAGAGAGAGATTGGTGTTAGGTAAAATTGACTGAGGGAAAGAGTCAAAATTGATCGGTCATTAGTAGTGGTTTCGGGCCCATGGTTATTTTTTCCCCATATTGTTTTTCCCATATTTTTTTGTTTGGCCATATTTTTGTGCCCATGGATTGCATGTAATGGAGCCTTTAAAATGTTAGGAGGAACTCTATTGTAATGGGCCAGGGAGGTGACTAGTGGAGGCTCACTTGACTGGCTTGGCCAAATATTTGGCCAAGGATCCAATGGAATTCCATTAGCTTGGTTTTTCCCAAAAGAGTGTTTTTCTAGAGTAAATACTATGTCAGTATTGCATGTCTTATGCTAATGGTTTCACTCTCGGTAAAATAAATAAATAAATAAATAAATAAAAATTTAAAAAAAAATTAAAAGAAAAAAAAATTATGGTAAAATTTTAACATTTTAAATCAGATCCTTAGAATTTTCAAACCTGTCAATGAATTCATGTTTCTTCCCTACGAAATATATCCATGTATTCCAAAATAATTAATCTATAAATGAGACATAAAACATAGATTTACCGAGTAATGGAACCGACACAGGTCCAAACACATCATTGTGCACCAAATGTGATATTCCTTCTTCCCTCTTAGCATGAGATTAGACCTCACCTGATTTTACTTCTTCATGATTGTACAAGAATAATATACCCTCACTTAGCTAACTTTCCTGCAAACTTGAATCATATAAAACCCCTAGTTACTGATAGAGACAATGGAGGTAATAAACATAGATATGGTGATAGGTAACATCACGTGGGATTTATATCAACAACACATATTCAAAACAATATTCCCTATATAGATCCATAGGCTCTTTGTAACCTAAGTCACAATAATCATGGTTGTCATTTTTTTCCATCCTACAACTTCTTCCATTCTAATCTAAAGAGACCCTCCCTCTGTTTTTGTTTTTACTACTGCAGGGGTTTTCAATGTCGGGGCTAACACAATGCTAAAATTTTCTTCATCACCTTCTCTACCCCTTTACTCAAGTTTCAAACCATATTACTCGAGAGAGTAAGATATGGGGATATGGGGGGGGAGAGAGAAAGAGAGGGAGATGGATATAGAGAGATATGGAGTGAGAGAGAGGTGAGGAGAGAGAGGAAGAGAGAGATAGAGAGATGGAGAGAGGGAGGAAGTGAGAGAGAAATACAGAGAGTGAGAGAGAGTAGTCAGAAGGGGAGAGAGAGAGATAAAAGGAGAAATAGAGTGACAGGGAGAGGCAGATGGAGAGAGGTACAAAGATAGAGGAAGAGAGAGATATAGGGTACATGAGAGAGATATAGAGTGAGACGGAGAGGCAGAATGAGAGAGAGATCAAGTGAGAGAGTGTGCGACAGAGAGCATGCCTGAGAAGGAGATAAGGTGGGAGAGAGCAAGAGGGTAGGAGAGAAGCATAGTGAGGGGGAGAGGGAAAGAGAGAGGAGGAGAGAGAGGGAAGTAGAGAGAGGAGGGAGAGAGAGAGGGGAGAGAGATATAGGGAGGGATAAAGAGGGGAGAGAGATAGGGAGAGCCAAAAAAAATGGTGGAGAGGGAGAGGGACAAAGAGAGAGAAATAGAAAGAGTTTGAGAGAGAATGAGAGAGATCACACATGAAAGAGAGAGAGAGTGGGGGGGGAGGTGGATGGAAGAATGGGGAGAGAGAGGTATGGTGGAAGGGAGGTATGGAGAGAGGGATGAAGGGATGAAGAGAGAGAGTATGTAAGTGTGTGTGTGTGTGTGTGTGAGAGAGAGAGAGAGAGAGAGGAAGTGGTTAGAGGGGGAATAAGAGAGATAGGGATAAAGAATGTGAGTGAGAGAGGAGAGGGAGGGAGTAAGGGAGAGAGAAGGTGGAGATAGTGGGGGAGACAGGGAGATAGGGATAATGAATGTGAGTGAGAGAGGAGAGGGAGGGAGTGAGGGAGAGAGAAGGGGGAGATAGTGGGGGAGACAGAGAGATAGGGATCAATAGGGGGGAGAGAGTGTGAGAGGGGTGGGAGGATAGAAAGGGTGAGAAGGGGAGATCTAAGAGAGAGTGAGTGATATGGGATAGAGGGAAAGAGGAAAAGAGTGGGAGAGAGAGAAATAAGGATATGGGAGAGAGGGAGTGAGAGGGGGAAAGAGAGGGAGAGAGAGAGATAGAGCAAGCTCGAGTGAGAGGGGGGAGAGATGGAGAGATGTTGAAAGAAGGAGTGAGAAGGGGAGAGAGAGAGGGAGATGGAAAGAGGGAGACAGAGGGATAGAAGGAAATAAAGGTAAGACGGGGAGTGATGAGTGGAGAGGGGGGGATAGAGATACAGAGGGAGGGGAGAGAGAGGGCGAGCAAGAGGATATAGAGAGAGAGAGGGAGCGAGAAGGTGGTGAGAGAGAGAGGGAGAGGGAGAGAAAGAGAAATGGTGAGAGAGGGAGTGAGAAAGGTAGAGAGGGGGGGAGAGAGTAAGAGGGATTGAGATGGGAGAGAGAAAGGTGGGAAGAGCAAGGGATAAAAGGGGGAGATAGAGAAAGAGAGAGGGTGTGAGAGGGGGAGATGGAGAGAGACAAAGAGGGTGCGGGAATAAGAGGGAGAATTAGAGAGAGAATGATCGAGTGTGGGAGAGAGAAGGAGATGGAGAGAGAGAGAGAGAAATTAGGAGTGAGAGGGGAGAGAGGGGTAGAGAGAAAGCGAGAGAGGAAAAGTGATGGAGAGGGAGAGAAGAGAGTGATAAGGGGAGAGATGTAAGAGAGGGAGTGAGAGAGAGAGAGAGAGAGAAAGGGGGAGTGAGAGGGGAGAGAGGGGGAGAGAGAAAGCGAGAGAGGAAAATTGATGGAGAGGGAGAGAAGGGAGTGATAATGGAGAGAGAGAGAGAGAGAGAGAGAGAGAGAGAGAGAGTGGGAATGGAAGAGAGGTGGAGAGGGAGAGAGAAGAAGAGAGGTTGAGAGGGTAGAGAGAGGGTTAGAGAGGGAGCAAGAAGGGGAGATAGGGGAGAGAGAGAGAGGGAGATAGAATGGGAGAGAAGGTGATAAAGGGAATAAAGGGAGTGATATGGGGAGAGAATGGGAGTGAGAGGGGGGAGAGAGAGGAGGAGTTTGAGAGAGGGAGAGAGGGGCAAGAGGAAATAGAGGGAGTGAGAAAGTGAGAGAGAGAGTGATATGGAGTGAGAGGAGGGGGGAGATGGTGGAGGGGAGAGAGGGAGGGGAAAGGGGAAATAGAGGGAGTGAGAAAGTGAGAGAGAGAGTGATATGGAGCAAGAGGGGGGGAAGGGGGGGGGGAGAGAGGTGGGGGACGGGGGGGAAGGGAGAGAGCAAGGGAGGTGGAGAGGTGTGGGAGAGAGAGAGAGGGTGGGGGAGGGAGAGAGAGAGGGTGGGGGAGGGAGAGAGAGAGAGAATGAGAGATGGAGAAAGAGGGGAGAGAGGGAGTGAGAAGGGGAGAGAGGTAGAGAGAAAAATAATGAGTGAGAGGGGAGAGAGAGAGTGAGAATGAGAGAGAGAGGGAGAGGGAGAGAGATGTTGAGGAGAGAGAGGAGTGGAGGGAGTGAGTGAGAAGGGGAGAGAGGGAGGGATACAGGAAGTGAGAAAGGGAGAGAGAGAGAAAGAGGGAGTTAGAGAAAAAAGGGGAGAGAAAGGGAGAGGGAGAGAGAGGGATATGGAGAGAAGGAGAAGGAGGGAGAGAAGGGGATAGAGGGAGGAGAGGTTGAGGGAAGGGGAGAGAGGGAGAGAGGTGGAGAGAGTGTGTGAGAGGGGGGATAGAGGGGGGTGAATGGTGAAAGGGAAATAGGGAGAGGGGGTGAGAGGTGGGGGAGAGGGAACAAGGTGAGAGGGGAGCGAGAGAGAAATAGGAGAGGGATATGACGAGAGGGGTAGGGAGAGCGAGGGATAGGAGAGAGAGGGAGGGAGGGAGATAGAGAGAGAAAGAGAAATGTAGTGGGATGGGGAGAGAGAGAGAGGGGGGGGGAGAGGAGGAGTGGTGGAGATAGAGAGAGAGGCAACAAGAGGGGGAGTGAGAAGGGGGAGAGAGAGAAGGAGATAGGGGGAGAGAGAAGGAGGGGGTGAGAGATGGAGAGGGAGAGAGGGGTGAGAGAGAGAGAGGAAGTGTGTGGTGTGTGAGAGAGAGAGGTGAGTGGAGTGAGAGATGAGGATGAGCAAGAGAGTAAGAGTTTGAGAGAGACAGAGACATTATGTGAGAGAGGGTGGGAGAAAGAGAGAGAAGGTGTAAGAAAGAGAGACACGACAAGAGGAGGAGATAGAAAGAGAGGGGGGGAGAGACAGGAAGAGAGGATGAGAGCGAGTGAGGGAGAGAGGGAGAGAGAGAGAGCGGGGGTGGAAAGGAGAGCAAGTGGGGGGAGGGGGGTGAGAAAGCAAGAGGGGGAGAGAGGAAGGGATAAGGATAGGCAAAGGGACAAGGAAAGGGAGAGGAAGGGGGAGAGATATAGAGATAGATGGAGCCATATAGGGAGAGATAGAGAGATACATGGAGCCATATGGAGAGAGAGAGAGAAAGAGAGAGAGAGACTCTATATTATTATTATCATTATTATTAGTTATAAACAAATTTAATATATGAGTTATACATTTCCAAAAACATGTAACAAGAAATTAGTCAGTTATGACTACCTCTCATGGAAATGGTCATAGATGAATGACTTACTTAATGCAGTTGAATCCCAAAAAAATAACTGACTACCTTTCATGGAAATAGTGATAGATGAATGACTTACTTAATGCAATTGAATCCCAAAAAAATAATATCTAATATAATGCACTACGAAAACCCCTCAATACTCAAATGTAATAAGATTTTTAACTAAGGCGATTAATTCCCACATTACCATAGAGACTCCAAAGTAACCCATAAAACCATAATTCATTTCATGGTCAAATATTTTATATTTTTTAATTTAATATATTTTATAACATTTTTTTGGTTAATTTAGAATGAAAAATGCCATATGTAACTTTGAGATAAATCACAACCCTCTATCCTAATTATTATTAAAACTATTTTGTTGATATTTTGTAAAAGTTAAATCCCTACCATCCCTCAAATAACTATTATTAATTAAATTGAAATTGAAATCTTATTCCAAAATAAACATATATATTGTACCTAAAACAACCATATAAATCAAATAATTGAAAAAAATAAATGTTTCAATGAAAATCACCATAACTAAATCAAAATTTCAATGACCCACCAAAATCGGGCTCAAAATTCCACAAAGTCATCAAAAGCTTTTATTTCTATTATAATTTATATTTTTTAATATGCAATTTAATAAACTAGAAATCGTTAGTCTTAAACATAATCTCAATATTCTCTCTTTTAAAAACAACCCATTTAAATTAAAGGCCGTATTCTCTAGCTCTCATATTAATCATACCGAAATCGCCTCTTTGGGGATTAAACTTGACACTGCTGAGGTACGTAATTCGTAGAACAAAGCACTGATAAGAATACTTCCAAATACTTTCAAATAGCACGATCCATCCGAAGTGGTTTCCACGTCCTTACTCGAATCCGTGGACAATCGATTGCACCAACGGACGCTTTCCACGTTTCGTATTTGAAAGTTTTCTTATCACTGCTGTAGTTTTAGGGCAAGTCTATCCAAAGACCGTTCAATATATTTTGTTTCAAATCCCTTAGCCTTATTTACTTTAACATTAATAAATAAAAAATAATTAAACGAGTTACTGAATGAAAACTATTATTATTTTACTATTTCATAAATTAAAAAGATGTACAATTTTAATAATTTTTTAAATTACAATAAAATAAAATAGTATTATTTTTAATATGTTAGAAAAATTAAAATATCCTGTCTATAAACTCACATAGTTAGGGACACAAACATGTATCATACCATTGGAATTAAATTCTTTCAACTTAAAAATATTTTGTTAGTAATAGAAAATTATTTTATTATTTAAATAATTTGAGATATATAATATTTTTAAAATTTTTAAATAAAATTATTTTAATAAAATTAAATTGATATTTTAATACATCAATAATTTATTTTTATTTTTTTGTTTTTTAATTTATTTATAAAAATATTGTTTTTTAATTTATTTATAAAAATATTGTTTTTAAATTTAAAATAAATAACTTTATTCTTTTCAAATTTCATATGATAAAATATATTTATGTTCATAATAAAATTTCCATACAATACATTAATGATGACAAAATACAACTCATTCACATTATTATTACATCAGTTGATACACTACCTTCATAATGACAAAATACACCATGTTTACATTATATATTACATTATTGTAGCAAATGTAATTTATTTAGATAAATACTTTTCGGATTAATCATATAATTCTGAATTTATGGATCACAAAAGTATTAGATCTAACAAATGTGATTTATATTAGATAGATTTTTATACTTTTATACTTGATGAAAGACATGTTTGTGGTCCAAAAAAAATTAGTTTCTCAAATTTCTCAAATAATTTATAAGGTTTATGAAAATTCTAAAAAAATTAAAGATTAAATTGGTATTTTTGGAAATTAATATTTAATTTTGAAATTTCTATTTTTAATTGGTTGATAATTGGTTAATATGAATGAAATGAATAATTTTACTAGGTTTTTAATAAATTGTCATAAATAACGTTTATTTAAAAATTTTAAAATAAAAAAATTCTCCATAGCATAAATGATTAATGACTAATTTTAAGAGGTTTTTAATAGATTTGTCATAAATAAAATTTATTCAAAAATTTAAAATAAAAAAATTCTCCATAGCAAACAAGTGTCATGAAAATATACCTATCAAATCAAATCTTAATATTTGTGACAAATAAAAATTATTTAAAAACTTGAAAATAAAAAATCTTCATAGCAGTATGTGGGGTCTTGTTTAAAAGGTGATGAGGCGGGTTGTTATAGCACTCATCATAGGCTAAATTCCTTCTATTGAGGTGATGTATCTGGACATGTTGATGAAGATGGAGTAAAAAGAGAAAAAATGAAAGCTACTACCAAGATTACAAAAAAAAAAAAATCTCAAATCTTGATATTTATGACAAATAAAAATTATTAAAAAAAAAAAAATCTCCATGACAAACTAGTGTCATGAAAATACACATATCAAATCTAAATGTTCATGAATCTTAATATTTATAAACTATTTAATTCTTTATTTGTCACTTTAAAATTTTATTATGAAAATAATTGTGACAACCTCATTTAAGATAACTAGTTGTAACTAGTTAAAAGACATTTTTTGTTAAATTATTGTGTTAAGCAAAAATACTGGAATTATTATTGTTACAGGAAAGTTATTTCTTTTTAGAAATAAATAACTAAGACTAATGCACGAGTAAAAGGTAATTAGTTTGATAAAAAGATAAAAAGATGGTAAATTTTTCCAAGAACTGGAAAATGGTTGGGGGAAATTGGGGAAACAATTACCTGCTCCTCTAGGAATAAGAGATGGATTCCAGTGAGGAGTGGGGGTTATGTTTTTGGAGAAAAGAAAGGGAACAGTGCAAAAAATTTCCATAACTGGTAGAGACAAGTGGAAAATACACTCAATATTCCATAGCTGGTAGGGGCAAGGAAAGAATGTAATCGCCTTTTCTTGAAGGTTGGGAGGAAAATCATCAGTAGCAAGTTATTTTCAAGATAAGTATTTTAATTCTTTGTTGTATTCAGTCATCCAGCAAGATAAGGGAACTGCATTATTTTTACAGTTATGTAATTTATGCAGAGTTGTTAATTTTTATCCTGGTATTATGAACTGAAAGAAAATATGAATGGAAAATTGTTGGTACATGCTTACTGTAAAAATAAGAAGGAAAAGTTTTGCTGAGGCAAAAAGATAGAAAAGTATGACTTACAGTAATAAATGGATATGTGTGTGTGTGTGTGTGAGCATAGTAAATTTTAAAACAGTGCTCATTATTCCATTTAGGAAGTACGGGAAATATTTTCTTTTGTTACAGTCTTAAGAAAAAAAAAAAAAAAATTCCACTGATTTTTATAGAAAAGAAAGTATAAATTCTAATTATCTAAAGAAGATTAAATGCTCATAGAATGAAAACTTCTGAGTTAAGTTGAACTGAAAACTAAACGTGGTTATTAACTTTGAACCAAGAAAAATTACAGTTGGCCCGCTATTAAGCTCGTATCAAGAGGCCGTAGGTTCTGAGTTTGGGAATTATATTCCTAACCTAGATCCGGTAGCTTCTTGTAAACCCTCTATACATGGACGCAGGTTATGAAGGTGGTCTGGGCACCTATTCATTAGGTCTAAATAATACAAAAATGGTAATATTGTTAAACAAAAGGAAAAGACAGAGAGTTATTCCTCTGAGTTAAAAATAGCAAATATCAGTCATATTTTTCCAAACCCGCTCAAGGGTATATCATATAAAGCAAAAAGAAAATTCATATATATGTGCAGTAACAAATTTATGTAATATAAATTAATCTAGAGTAATGTAAGCAAATGCATTGATGCCGAAATGAATCTAGGGTGCTCCGTATAACTTATAAAAACTGTTGATAGTCACCCGGCTATCAAGCAAGAATGCTACTAATACATTTTTTACCAAAATTGCAGGAAAAACCTTGACAATGTATGTGCGATAGAGAACACACATTTCATCAAAAGTTAAAGACTGAGGTGCTTCATTAACCATAAAAATATAATGTAAGCCTTTTACAATAGAACAGTACAAAGTCTAAGCTTAATAAATTAACATTGCACTTCTCAGGTGAGAAGTTAATAAATCATAGAACATATGGATTCTGCTAAGCGAGGGTCCAGTGGTGGGCCTGGTAATGGACAGATAGTCGAAGGTCTCGAAATACCTGTAAGAACCGATGACCAATGCACCTTTAGAATGAAGTTTTGAACGAAAGAGTAGGAGGAGAGCCAATGAGGGAAGCGAAGTACCTGTGAGAAAAATAACATAATAGGAGAGGGTTAATACATGTCAATATCGACATCGAATGAAGAAAACTACGAAGAAGATCTTAGTTAACGTCTCACCTGTTTAAAAAGATAAACTCTGGGTGCAGTTCCTCCGTGAGCCTGTTTGTTGGTTTGAAGAGGATTCAGGGTCATTCTTGAGTAAACGTTACAACATGAGTTTAAATAACATAAATGCTCGAAGCTTAGAACTATAAATAGATTGTTTTATTTCCGTTTTTCTTTAAAAAAAAAAAATACTTACCATGCATAATAGAGAATGGAAACATTCCTTCCACCGAGAACCAGGGATCTCTGTAAAGAAAATCACACAAAATGGGAGATAACCAGACTTCTCAGCCTCTCTCCACTCGTATCCTCCTTTTTTGGCCGCAACTTATAGAAACAGCATGTAGGACCCATTTTCCAAGAGATGAAAGGTTAAAATGCAGAAAACACAGAGTGAAAGGATAGAAGGTAGAGCGAAATGCTAGGGTATTATGGGAAGTCCAAGAAAATTTTCCCACTGCATATCACCGAAGGACGAGGCTATCATCTGACAGTGGTGGGCGAGGTATGACCTTGAGACCCACAAGCTTCGCATGGTAACGTTACAGCTGTTAAGAGAACATTAATACCCAGTATCGTGGCATTTAAAACCATCTTTATCATACCTGTGATGTATCATTTATGTCAAGTTGTAAAATATCTTATTGCGGATCGATAATAAATCTCATATGATTATAGTCGGAACTAAGGAATAAAATCAAGCTAACAAGGATAATGCAAGTCTTATAGTTAAATCAATAATCGTTTGAAAATATTACTAAGTGTCAACTCATAAGCGAATAAGAAAAGGACCATAGAATGATAACGATCTTTATATTGATAAATATGAATGCCATGTTGTAAGATGCAATTTGTATTTGTTGTAATTTATGGTAAAGATATTCTGCTAGGTAAGATGGTAAAGTAAATTTTTATTTTTATTTTTGTGTGTATGCTTGTGACAAGTGGTATCAGAGCAACTTTCATACGTTGGGACCCTAAGGGTCAACTAAAGATAAAGTTGTGTGTAAATGATGCACAGAGAGAGAATTTAGCAATCTAGCAAGAACATCATGAGAAGAGGAACCCCATAGAAGCCCCCTCAAGGCACTGGGGAACCCCAAGTTCAACCAATGATGAACCCAGAAATGTGGGTCCAACTAAGTGTCGAACAACATCAAAAAACTAGTAGGCTGCTGGAAGAAAAACAACACCAAACCAGTGTCCTGTTGAATACAGTACAAAAACTATAGGAGGAAATGGTTTGTGTTCGAAAAGATAATGAATTATTACTGCAAGACCAGGAGAAGATATTAAAGAGTCTGTCAGATAAGCAAAACCAAGAGGTGGAACATCCCGGTACTGACAGAGGCATACAAGAAGAAGATGAGTGGCAAACAGGAAACAACACTACAGAAAGGGTGGAAAGGAGCCCCTCTCAGCGAAGTTAGAATAAAAATTATAATGAGGCAGAATCTAGCAACTTGTCAGATCAGCAAGAAGTCAAGAGGTAGAAAGTAGAACTTCAAGGGGAATTTCGTAAAATAAAACCACCAACATTTGATGGTGAGGCTGAGGAAGTGGCAGAGGCATGGTTAATAAATATGAATAAGTATTCTCAGGTGTATGAATATAACAACAACCTGAAGGCTAGATTAGCTATATATCAGCTAAGAGAGAAAGCCACTCTGTGGTGGGAGGAAGTGAAGAATGTACGTAGCATTGAAGAACAAGACGTCACCTGGGAATCATTCCAGCAATACTTCAAGGAAAAGTACCTGACAGAAATATTCTATGACGAAAAAGCTAAATAATTTCATGATTTAAGGCTGGGATAGATGACCATGGATGAATATATCACTAAGTTTATCTCTCTGTTATGCTATGTTCCATATCTTCGAGAGAAGAAGGCTAAGGTGCAGAGATTTCTGAGCAGCTTGCCAACACACATGAAGGAGCGAATATAATTTGTAAATCCCTGAACTATGGATGATGCCATTCGTAAAGCACGAATGTGCTATCAGTAGTCCAAGGCAAAAGGGGAGGTTGGAAAAACTTGGCAGCCAAAGAAAGGACAGAAAAGTAACTGGAATTTCAAAGGCACCAAAAGTGGCAACTTTAAGAATTCTGCACGAAATCCTGTCAACAAATAGTTTGGCAGAAATCACCAAAGAACCAGATGGCCAATAGACGAAAAGCCTACAGAAGCATCGAGTAATCCTGAGCAAGGGCAGGTGACCAAGCCACCTTTACAATATTGGGGGTGTGGTGAAGCACATTACTACAAAAACTGCCCACAGCGAACAAGAAATGACACTATAGCAAACTTGCAGGAAGCTTCTACCATAGGTCATATGGTGCAAAACATACCCCGTATCAATGCGGCATTGGAGGACCGACAAGCGGATTATCAACTAACGATGATTAAGCTGGAAGGTAAAATACTAACTCAATATGTTTCTATTTTGGTAGATCCAGGTGCAAGTATGAGCTATGTTAGTCCCAAGGTGGTAGAGTTGTGTAAATTGAAAGAATAGAAATTTAAAAGTCCATGGCTAGTACAGCTAGCCACTGGGGCAAGCGTAAGGTAACTGCCAAAATTACAAATTGTATATTAGAAATTTCGAATCAGCAGTTACAAGTGGATTTGAATGTTCTTCCATTAGGATCCTATGATGTTTTGTTAGGCATGGATTGGCTAGAAAAGCATTGGACCTTAGTGGACTATAAGGAAAAGATTATTTATTACAAAATGCACGATGGCACACGTAAGGAAATTCATGGGAAATTCAAGGAATCAGAAAGCCATTATAGTAACATTCAATTTTAGCATCCCAAATGAATAAATGTATAAGAAAGGGGTGCCAGTTATATGCTATTCAAGTGGGGTATGCAGATTCTAAGGAGAAATCGCCTACAATGGAAAATATACCTGTGGTGCAAGAATTCCTGAATGTTTTTCCAGAAAATATTCTGGGATTACCACCAAGGAGAGACATTGACTTTACTATAGCGCTAATGCATAGAGCTTCTCCCGTGTCAAGGGCTCCTTATAGAATGAGTGTGCCAGAATTAACAGAGCTGCAGATGTAGTTACAGGAACTGCTAGATAAGGGTTACATTCACCCAATTGTGTCCCCTTGGGGAGCACCAGTTTTGTTCGTGAAAAAGAAAGACAGGACCATGCGAATGTGCATGGATTATAGGTAGCTCAACAAATTAACAGTCAAGAAAAAATACCCTTTACCAAGGATTGATGATCTATTTGATCAAGTAAAAGGGGCCATGGTGTTTTCCAAGATAGATTTGAGATCTAGGTATCACCAGATTCGAATCAAGGAGGAAGACATTTGAAAGACAACATTTCGTACAAGGTATGGTCACTATGAATTTGTGGTGTTACCCTTTGGGTTAACAAATGCACCAGCAACCTTTATGAGGCTAATGCATGGAGTCTTCCATCCTTTCATGGATAATTTTGTACTTATATTTGTAGATGATATTTTGATCTATTCTAAAAATCAAGAAGACCATAAGGAGCATTTGAGGATTTTTCTGGAAATGCTATGAAAACACCAGCTATACGCAAAATTTAGCAAGTGTGATTTCTTCAAAACAGAAATCCAGTATTTAGGACATGTTATTTCAGCAGAGGGAATTGTTTTTCATCCAGAAAAGATCAAAACAATCATGGAATGGAAGGTACCCCAAAATGTGGCAGATATTAGATCCTTTATGGGACTAGCTGGGTACTATCGAAGATTTATTAAAGGATTTTCTAGAATTGATTTTCCTATTACTTCTTTGCATAGGAAAGGAAATTTTTTCAAATGGACTACGAAATGTCAAAAAAGTTTTGAAAAAATGAAACAACTTTTCACCACTGCTCCTGTGTTAAGGGTAGTTGATCCCAGTAAATAATTTGAAGTATGTACGGACACAAGTAAAGAAGGTGTTGGGGCAGTTCTGTCTCAGGAAGGCAAAGTGGTAGCACATGAATCCAGGAAGTTGAAGGACCATGAACAAAGGTATTCCGCATATGATTTGGAGTTAAAAGAAGTAGTTCATGCACTCCAGGTATGGAGACACTACTTTCTGGGCAAAAATTTTATGTTAAAAATGGATCATAGCAGCTTGACGAGTTACTTCAAGCAAGCAGATTTAAACTCAAGATAGGCAAGATGGAATGCCTTCCTAAGTGAGTTTGACATGGATATTCAGCATGTCAAAGGAAAGGAAAACCAAGTAGCTGATGATTTAAGTAGAAATTTACATGGTATATATGAGCTATATTACAATCAGCTGGAAAGTAGATTTTCAGAGCGAGTAAAGGATGAAGAGAAAAAAGATCCTGAATACCAGTTTTTGTGGCAACAAATGGAAGAAATAAACAAGCAAGGAAGCACATCTGAGTATGGAATAAATGAAGATCAAATGTTAACTTTCTGAGGTAAAGTATATGTGCCTGACCATGTGGCTCTGAAAGAGCTTATAATGAATGAATACCATCGCATCAATTATGCAGGTCATTCGGGACACCAGAAAATATTGAATACAATTAGGAAGATATTTCTCTAGCCTGGTATGCGTAAAAACATTGTTGAATATCTAAGTAAGTGTTTGGAGTGTCAACAGGTAAAGGTAGAGCATCAACATCCTACAGGATTATTGCAGCCCATACCAATACCCGAATCGAAGTGGGAGGTCATATCCCTAGACTTCATTACAGGCTTACCGCGTAAAAAAAGACAAAATGATTCTATAATGGTGGTGGTGGATAGATTAAGTAAATCTGTGCATTTTATACCAGTATAGTCTACTTACAAGACTGTACAAATAGCCGACATATTCATGAAGGAAATTTTTAGGCTACATGGAATCCCAAAGACTGTCATTTCAGATCAAGATGTTAAGTTTACTTCTGGATTTTGGAAGACCTTGTTTTCAAGATTGGGAACACAGATAAACTTCAGCATCGCTTATCATCCCCAGACTGATGATCAAACGGAGCGAGTGAACCAAGTGTTGGAAGACATGGTGCGCATGTATGTAATGCAGTAGCCAATTAAATGGGAAGATTACCTGCACCTTGTTGAATTTTCTTACAACAACAATTATCAAGAATCTCTAAAAATGAGTCCTTTCGAGGCCTTGTATGGGAGGCAATGTCGCATGCCCATAAATTGAAGCAACCCCGAGACAAAAATAATGTTAGGACCCGAGATGCTTGCTGAAATGGAAGAAGAGGTAAATAAAATAAGACAAAATCTGAGAGCTACATAGGATCGGCAGAATATTAATGCAGATAAAAAAAGTTCCTATCGAGAGTTCGCAGTAGGAGAACATGTGTACATAAGGATCAAACCAAAAAGGAGTACCTTGCGGTGGGCTTCTTGTGCCAAATTGGCCCCCAGATTTTGTGGACCCTTTCAAATTTTGGAGAGGGTAGGACCTGTAGCTTATCGGCTAGCTTTACCCAGCCACATTCGAGTACACAATGTGTTTCATGTGTCTATGTTGAGGCGTTGTGTGCATGATACAAAGCACGTAATACATTGGCAAAACGTACAGGTAGGATAGAACTAAAAGTCCTAACTTGAGATATATTTATATATAATAATTTGACAAAATTTTGTTGTTCGCAGGTAGAACTGGACGACGAGTTTCTGGTCGAGCCACAATGCATACTTGACCGGAGAGAAATCATGCTCCATAAGAGATTCATCATCCAGGTTAAAGTGCAATGGAAGCACTTTGGTCTAGATGAGGCTACTTGGGAGGACGAAAGATTTGTGCGGGAAGTTTACCCGGAGCTCTTTTTCAGAGCTAGAGTAAAAACACTGAGGACGGTGTTACTTCCAGTGGGGGAAGATGTGACAACCTCATTTAGGATAACTAGTTGTAACTAGTTAAAAGACATTTTTTGTTAAATTATCGTGTTAAGCAAAAATACTGGAATTATTATTGTTACGGGAAAGTTATTTCTTTTTAGAAATAAATAGCTAAGACTAATGCATGAGTAAAAGGTAATTGGTTTGATAAAAAGATAAAAAGATGATGGTAAAGTTTTCCGAGAACTGGAAAATGGTTGGGGGCTATTGGGGAAACAGTTACCTACTCCTCTAGGAATAAGAGATGGATTCCAGTGAGGAGTGGGGGTTTTGTTTTTGGAGAAAAGAAAGGGAAGAGTGCAGAAAATTTCCAGAACTGGTAGAGACCAGTGGAAAATACTCTCAATATTCCTGAGTAATTGTTTCTGGAATTGGCTGGATAAGATGTCTTGAGGTCAAGAAAAAGAATCCACTACTAACCCATACCATCCAGGACTGGAGCACAGGGGCAAGGAAAGGACGTAATCACCTTTTCTTGAAGGTTGGGAGGAAAATCATCAGCAGCAAGTTATTTTCAAGATAATTCTTTTAATTCTTTATTGTAATCAGTTATCAAGCAAGATAAGGTAACTGCATTATTTTTACAATTATGTAATTTATGCAGAGTTGTTAATTTTTATCCTGGTATTATGAACTAAAATAAAATATGAATGGAAAATATTTTGGTACAGTGCTTACTGTAAAAATAAGAAGGAAAAGTTTTGCTGAGGCAAAAAGATAGAAAAGTATATATATATATATATATATATATATATATCTGTGTGTGTGTGTGTGTGTGTTTCTGGAAAAATGAAAGTTGATAAAACTAATTCTTTTTAGAAAATTGCAATGCCATAAGGGGAAACACAGTAAATTTTAAAATAGTGCTCATTATTCCATTTAGGAAGTATGGGAAATATTTTCTTTTGTTACAGTCTTAAGAAAAAAAATTAAAAAATGATTCCACTGATTTTTACAGAAAAGAAAGTATAAATTCTGATTATCTAATGAAGATTAAATGCTCATAGAATGAAAACTTCCGAGTTAAGTTGAACTAAAAACTAAACATGGTTATCAACTTTAAACCAAGAAAAATTATAGTCAGGCCGCTATTAAGCTCGTATCAAGAGGCTGTAGGTTTTGAGTTTGGGAACTATATTCCTAACCTAGATCGGGTCGCTTATTGTAAACCCTCTATACACGGATGCAGGTTATGAAGGTGGTCCGAGAACCTATTCATTAGGTTTAAATAATACATAAATGATAATATTGTTAAACAAAAGGAAAAGACAGAGAGCTATTCCTCTTAGTTAAAAACAGAAAATATCATTCATATATTTCCAAACCCGCTCAAGGGTATATCATATAAAGTGGAAAAAAAAATTCATATATATGTGCAGTAACAAATTTATGCAACAGAAATTAATCTAGAGTAATGTAAGCAAACACATTGATGTCGAAATGAATCTAGGGTGCTCCGTATAACTTATAAAAAGAATGTAGTCTGATAAGATTAAACTGTCGACAGTCACCCAGCTATCAAGCAAGAACGCTACTGATACATTTTTTACCAAAATTGCAGGAAAAACCTTGACAATGTATGTGCGATAGAGAACACGCATTTCATCAAAAGTTAAAGACTGAGGTGCTTCATTAACCATAAAAATATAATGTAAGCCTTTTACAATAGAACAGTCCAAAGTCTAAGCTTAATAAATTAACATTGCGCTTCTCAGGTGAGAAGTTAATAAATCATAGAACATATGGATTCTGCTAAGCGAGGGTCCGGTGGCAGGCCTCGTAATGGACAGATAGTCGAAGGTCTCGGAATACCTATAAGAACCAAAGACTGATGCACCTTTAGAATGAAGTTTTGAACAAAAGAGTAAGAGGAGAGCCAGCGAGGGAAGCGAAGTACCTATGAGAAAAATAACATAATAGGAGAGGGTTAATTCATGTCAATATCATCAGCGAATGAAGAAAACTACGAAGAAGATCCGGGTTAACCTCTGACCTGTTTAAAAAGATAAACTCTGGGTGTAGTTCCTCTGCGAGCCTATTTTCTAGATGGAAGAGGAGTCAAGGTTATTCTTGAGTAAACGTTATAACATGATTTTAAATAAAGTAAATGCTCGAAGCTTAGAACTATAAATAGATTGTTCTATTTCCATTTTTCTAAAAAAAAAAAAACAATACTTACCATGCATAACAGAGAATGGAAACATTCCTTCCACCGAGAACTAGGGATCTCTGTAAAAAGCATCACACGGAACGGGAGATAACCAGACTTCTTAGCCTCTCTCCACTTGTATCCTCCTTTTTTGGCCGCAACTTATAGAAACAACATGGAGGACCGATTTGCCAGGAGATGAAGGGTTAAAATGCGGAAAACACAGAGCGAAAGGATAGAAGGCAGAGAAAAATGCTAGGGTATTGTGGGAAGTCCAAGAAAATTTTCCCACTACATATTGCCGGAGGACAAGGCTGTCACCTGACAGTGGTGGGTGAGGTATGACCTCGAGACCCACAAACTTCGCACGGTAGCGTTACAACTGTTAAGAGAACATTAATACCCAGTACCGTGGCATTTAAAACCATCTCTATCATACCTGTGATATATCATTTATGTCAAGTTGTAAAATATCTTATTGCGGACCGATAATAAATCTCATATGATTATAGTCGGAACTAAGGAATAAAATCAAGCTAACAGGGATAATGCAAGTCTTATAGTTAAATCAATAATTGTTTGAAAATATTACTAAGAGCCAACTCATAAGCGAATAAGAAAAGGACCATAGAATGATAACGATATTTATCTTGATAAATATGAATGCCATGTTGTAAGATGCAATTTGTATTTGTTGTAATTTATGGTAAAGATATTCTACTAGGTAAGATGGTAAAGTAAATTTTTATTTTTATTTTTGTGTGTATGCTTGTGACAATAATTTTAAATCCATTTTTCCTTCCTTTATTGTTTGTTCATTTAATCTTCTGGATATAAACATAGGTTTTTGAAAACTTTAAAACACCATGATAACCTATCTTTTTGAAAGAATGAATTTTCCTTCCAAAATATATTCGTTGGTGGTAGTTGTTGTTGATAAATAAAAAATCATTTTAAATCCATTTTTCCTTCCTTTATTTTTTTGTTCATTTAATCTTTTGGATATAAACATAGGTGTTTGAAAAATTTAAAATGAGATGATATTAACCTATCTTTTCAAAAGAATGAATTGTCCCTCCAAAATATATTAGATGGTGATGGTTGTTCTTGATGGATAAATCATGTTCCTCACGTGTGCACTCTTACATTCTTAATTAATTTAAACATTTGACCACATTTTATTATGTAATTAATATTAAAGTTAGAAAAAATCAAATTTATTTATTTATTTGCACTTTTAAAAACATCTCTCTTCATGGGATATATATTTTTTGAAATTAATATGGATCTCTCATAATAATTAACACAAACATATTATTTTACACAAATTTTAAACATTATTTTTGAAATCTAATAAGAATATTAACAACTTTAATTATTTCCACAAAAATGTTATACATGAGAATGGTTATATACAAAAGCATTCACTATATGATATATTTTTTAATACTCTACCCATTTTAGCTCCAAATATATTATATGTCTAGAGGAACAAAATCCCTTGAGGTGCAAAGCTTTAGTAAATGTGGCTAGAGGGATCAAATGTTTGAGGTGCAAACATTTCCTTAAGTGTGGCAAGAGGGATCAAATTGCTTGAGGTGAAAATATTATAATAATTATAATAACAACTTTATAGTAATTATATATGAGGTGAAAATATTATAATAATTATAATAGAAACTTTATAAATATTATATATGACGTTATTATAATTTATTTAAATTTAAAACAATTTTTAATAATAATGAGCTTTATAATTAAAAAAAATCCTATAAACACACCAAAATGAGAAATTACTTTTGCATAAGAGGTAGGTACTAAGCAACAATGTTGCATATTAGACTTATTTATTATAAAAGTGTTCAAATTAAATTGTGAGAGTTTTCTCTAACAAAGTTGAGCTTAATCTTTAAAACTCATGCTTTTTCATAGGGTTGAAAAAAGATGACTTCGCTTTGAATTTCCATGAGATATTATTTGTCCAACCATCACATCACATTAACAAAAGTTAATAATATTAATGAGAGTAACGATACCAATAATACAAAGTATACACAATCCTACTCCCTTATAGATTGGATCTAGAAGGTTTCTCAATAACTTAGGTCTTAGAAGGCTTATAATGCATACACGTATTACTTACAATAAATGCCATAAAGTTATTGTTGTCTCTCGATATGTCGAAACCAAAGGAAATGAAATTCTTATACACAGAGACATAGAGTCAGGTATGTTAGGATATTGGTACTATATATATATAGTGGAATTAGTAACTCTCTCGCTCTCATATTTGCGTGAGGGTCTATCCCTGATGGATGCCACTATAACCTTCAGGTACAATTGCACTGCACCCAAGCACAGTGCATGTATGAGTCAAGACTTGAACGTGTGACCTGCACAGTGGCACAAACACCTTAGCAGTGTGTTTGTTGGCCAACAAGAAACACCCCTCCAGGCTATATATGAAAAAATATATTAACAAGGTATAATATATATTATTTTGTTTGTATTGAGTTTAGATTTTAGATTCATATCTTATAGGTAGGGATTGAGCATGGAAATCGTTTTTGCAATTGAATTGTCCAAAATATGTCCAAGTTACATTGAGATTGCACAATATTGATGACTGTGATAACATCTCATTTCATTAAATTAATTGTGAAATAAATTATACAAAATGTATGTGGATTTCCTTTATTATTATTTTTTGTTTACACTAAATTTGTTTATATAGTGTAAACCATAAGATCTATATATAATTTTTTTCTACTAAGATATATGGTGGTTGAAATGTACACACATTTATGATGAGGTGCTTAAAAATATATTTAAATGTCACTCTTGAAGCATACACTTGAATTGGTGAGAGGATAAGATAGGACATGCAAGTGCAATGTGAAGACTCATAACTAAATGTTACACATGCTAAAGATATATTTGTGTTTTCAAATTTATTAGTCTTATTAATTATAAGAATATGAATACTTTTATTTATGTATATTAGAGATTTTAAAATATCCATGGATTTATAGAAGATTTACAAAAAAATTACATCTAGTCATAAGAAAATTTAGGATACTCACGTTATTATCAATTTTTTCTTATTTGCAAATTAGTTGAAAGATAAGCTTAAATGTTCTTTCATATACAATTTTTTTTTTAAATAGTGTTGTTAAGTGAGATATATATATATATATATATATATATATATATATATATATATATATATATATGTATATATATATATATATATATATATATATATATATATATATCACATAAATAATGATTTATAAAATAAATCTTAATGAAATTTATTTTTAATCCATTTCACGAAGTCATGATAACAATGTTTATCTCGAGCCCTAGATGCGGGTGACATGATGCACTCGTCCGAAACCGGTTCATCCCATGCACAGGCCGACGGAGTCCTACACTACTAGCTCTAATCCGATGCACAACCTCCCCTCTGCAATCATTTACATGAACTCCATGATGCACCTAATATACTGCCACACCCTAAATCACATGCCACCCCATGCGAACTATCCCAAATTTCATTAGCTATCGTGTCATCAAATCACACAACATATGCGCCTGTACCACAAGTTTTCAAAAGGCGAGGTCTTGCCCCATTGTGTCATCCCCTTGCAGCTCCTGTCGGCCTTCAGAACCCTCTTCAACCCCCTTCCCATTATGATGTTTCCTCAATCTCTCTGCACGTTCCACCAGCTACGCACCATTCCTCTTGCGTGCCTCCATATTGGTGCCAAGAAGCTAGGTACCCACCCTATTGCTCCCCTCAAGCCTGCACGCTCCCCATGGTGTTCCCCCTGACTGCGCACTGCCCTCTATATTTCCTCGTCTTTATAGATTCACCTCGTTGTGCACATTCAGAAGTAGGATCCCTCGTCGTGCACCCCCTCCCTGTGAGCTCCCATGTTGCTAAGTTCACATTCGCGCACATCCCTGCTTTGCTTCTATGTTAAGCGCTCCCCTGAAGAGATAAACCTGCAAGTAAATAATTTTTCTCTCTGCTCAATTAAAATATTTGACCCATATTTAGTCAATTTCTTCCTCCACTTGATCTCCTATTTCCTTGCGCAAATCCTGAGTAAATTAGACCCTATTTTTTAAGAATTTCCACCAAATTTATTGCACAATTTCCAAGGATTGAACATTGATTTCATGTAACACAATCAAGACTAGTTTACAACTGATGTTACATTTCCTTGGAATCTCCACCACAACTGAGCAATTCAATTTTTCTTGCATGCATGAGTTATTTTTGGTTGATTGATCAGTTAACTAGATGGTTAGTTAGAGTATTGTCTCACTGCACAACTAACCTTCAACTAGTTCTATAAAAAATTAAAACTACTTTAACTGAATACAACTAGAAATAACTGAAGTGAATTTCTACAAATTAGGAATCAACACATGAAAACTAAAATGCAAGCCCTTAACTAAAATTTACTGAGCTAACTAAGTGACAAGAGGCATGCCACCTTAGTTAAATTCCTCCAAGTTGTCTGTTGATGTGGAAATTTTGAATTTAGTGAACTTGACCAAGGCTAAGACAAATTGAGCCTTTCTTGCTACACTTCTCAACACTCCCTCTTAGCAGAAATGGATTTTTAGCCACCCATATCCTACACCTGTGGAATTTGAAATTACCTCTTGACAAAGGCCTTTGTTAAGATGTCAATGTCTTGTAGCAACGTTATCCTCCTCTGCACACAGTCTCATAAATAATGATACCTAATATCTATATGCTTTGATCGATCGTGAAATATCAGATTCTCATACCCTCTGTCTATCTATACCATAATCCATACCGGGTAGTTCCTATCAAGTACCATAAAACATGCTTGACTTCCTTGCAATATAACTTGGTCAGTGTAACCATGTCTTAGATTAGCTGGTTAACTATATAACACATATATGGTCATGTATTCAAAATATGCATCATTGAACCCACTAGTTGTTGGTAAATGGTAGCATCAACCTATTCATCTCAAGTGACATTCTCCTTCCTCCAGTTGGTCACTAGAGGTGTCTCCGTGGAATTAAAAATCTGTATCCAAAATATCTACAATATCTTGGTGGCATACTTTCCTTGAGACACAAACAATTCCCCATCAACTTGCTATAATTCTAGCCTGATGAAGTAGTGCATGAGACACATGTATTTCATCTCAAATTCCCTTGCAAGGTCCTCCTTGCAAGAGTTGATCATTTTCTCATCACCTGTCAATATTAAATCATTAACATATAAAACAATGACAAGCAATTTAAATTCTACCAAAATATGATATAGGCAGGGAAAATTTTAGGGGCTAATATTCGCAAGGGGGCTAATTTTCCATGCTTTTCCCAAAAAAAACGATTCTCTAATTTCTATTTTTTCCTCAAAATGATTCGGAAAATTTTTACAATATAAAATTATTTTACCTTAGCAATCACCAAAATTTTATATATAATAATATAAAATCGTTCGAAATATAAATATTTCTACCAAGATATCACCAAGCATTTTACAGTTTGTGTATTAGGGACTAGTAAGATTCGCCAAGGTTTCTAAACTTTAAAATAAACTTCCTTCCTTAAAATTTTCCCTGTATATAGGTTCAAATCTACTTCACCTTTTGTGAAGCTCAATCCAGTGAGATACCTATCAATTTTGGTCTTCGGACAACTTCACAAACACTATTCTTCACTATGGATTTTTATTCGTCCACCATTTCATCAACCCAAACTAGTTTCTCAATTTCTTCCTCAAAAGAGGATGACTCAGTCTCTACAAACTTAGTCATTAGAGCCATGTAGTCAATGTAACTCTCAAGTGACCTCCTTTTCCTGTGAAAATTTGAAGGAGCTCCCACATTCTCCCTCACATCCTACACCCTTATATCAGCTTCCCTAGCTCCTTTTCTAACTTCTCTGGATGGTTATGCTTGAATGGATGTCTCCACTTTGCCTCCTCTATGCTCCTCCATTTGTGGATGCTCCACAAATTCCTGAGTCTCATTAAGATCCTCCTTTTGAGCTAAAATATCTAGTGGGATTTGAAACTCCCTCTCAAGTGAGCATCTCATTTCTTTCTCCTCATCAAACTTTACATCCCTTTGCACAATTTTCATTTTGAGATGATGCAAGTACACTCGGTAGTTGTGTGGAGTTTCGATGTAACCCACAAAAAATCCCAACTTTGTTATCAGCTCTAGTTTCTTCCTCTAATTTTCTTCAACAATCTATTCTCCTCCTCTTCAGCAAAGCTAGGGAAAAATTGAGTAATTTTAATTACCTCTGAAATTGAGGCTTCCTCTGGAGCCTTAAAAAAATTCTTTCAAAAATCCTTCCCCAAAGTTGAAATTTCATCAAATATTTTATCTTTACTCGCATAAACCCTCTATATCTCCCAAATTGTATTTGTATTTTTGCGTCCCTTGGAAAAATTTTGGAGTAATTTGGAGTTTGTCTCCACATTTCATCCACACTGATCTACTCTTAAGTCTCCACTATTCTTCTTGGTGTAGTTTTATTTTGTGCTTTCTCCTTTCCAGATCTATTTTTTTTATTTTAACCTCCTCTGCTTCATATCCTTCAGCTCTTGGAATCTCCAAATATTCCAGTTCAACTTCTATAGATTTGAGATCCTCCTCATGTTTTAGCTTCTTTTGATTTTCACATTGAATATAATTTTTTAAGCTTATTTAATGTTTTCCATGAATTGATGGGCTGCTGAGCGAGGATCATCCATGTTATGAGGAAACCGATATTTTTTTATTAATTGCAAATAAATTTCCTCCTTAAGACATGAAAAAATAAATTTGAAGGGACTACTAGGTTTTGGGTTCCCATTTCTTAGTTTCAGATAAATAGGATCATCGTCAGATTCCCCGCCTGTCCTAATCCATTATTCGAAGGACTGCATTTTTTCAATCACATCTTCCTTCACTATAAACCTATCTAATCTATTTTCCACTGAAGCGTTTCCTGATATTAAGTTCCTCCAAGTAGGATTATTTCTTATTAAATTTATATCTATGAGCTTATTTTCCATCAATTTATTGATGAATAATTTTGATAAGGGATAAATGTGAGCTTGGGGTCCCCATACTTCTGATGCCCCAAGAGAGAAATTCAAGTCAACCCCAAGCACAAGATTGATCATCCTTAAAAATGACTTTGTAAAGAAATAATTCCAGAAATATTCCATTTATACACAAGTTCCATACACATTTATGACTGTGAGATCCATAGCTAAATTTGTAATACCCCTGATTTACAACTTTTATATTTTGAAAATAAGACCAAGGTCTAGGTGGACGGATGGAACAATTATGTTGTTTACAGAATTATTTTAAGTTAATAATTATTTATGAAAGTAATGGAAATTTTGTAAAGACAGAGTAATTGATATCAGGAAATTCTTATCCATGAGGATGGTATAAAATTTCAAACTTTCCCAAAATTCTCCAGAAAATATTTGGAGAAAAAAATAATAATAATTAAATTAGATGGGAGAAAAATATCTAATAAAAATTGCTAGTAAAGATGAAAGTTAATAGGAAAAGGTAAGAAAAACTACGCTGAGGAAAATTGAGTTTTGAAGTAATATTTTGTGGAAAAAACAAAATAAAACCCTAGGCTATGGGAAAAAACAACCCATAATAACGGGACACCGTTATGGAAACTTGTTGAGGGAAAGTGGGCTTAAAAGTGCCATCACTAGTGTGACAATACGTTGTCAACACTGGGGAATATTGATCTCTACTCGGGGGAGAGCTCTGAGGAGAAGCTCATGGTTGGGAGGAAAATTCGTCTTTACAAATTGGTATGTTATGTGTTGCGGTTTTATATTTAAACTTCTCATGTTGTTAGTAATGGCTAGATCAGGATTTTGGTCTAAATTAATAAAGGAAATTATACCTTGAAAGTATGAACTAGTAGTATGTTAATAGCTTATATCTGGTTACTGTTATATACCATATAAGACTCAAAGATGAAGTCCTGATATGTACTAGTGCCATGTGACTAGTTAATAAAATATTCCGTAATAATAAAGTGTATTGTATAGCGTCCAATACTATAAGTAAACACAAAGTAGATGCAATCTTCGTACACAAACTAAGTTATTGAAAGTAGATACAATCATAGTATGTGAAATTATAAACCCAAGGGGTTATGGTTTGATAACCATTACTGTGTATTTATGCATAGATGGATCAAAGTAAAGTGGTTAAGCCAATAGGTACAAGAATTACAAATACATTTAGGTGTAAAATATTGATACATGCAACAGTTGCTAGTAAAGTACCGAGTAAGCCAACATTAAAACAAGAGAATTGTGGAAATTACATATAGCATATGAAATATTGAAAAATTGTGAAAGTCATTACACATCTGAAAGTTGGAAGCAATTACATGAACATGATAACTTTGAATACCAATTATCAAATATATAAATTTTCTAAGT
Source organism: Pinus albicaulis (assembly GCA_034641835.2). Taxonomy (NCBI): domain Eukaryota; kingdom Viridiplantae; phylum Streptophyta; class Pinopsida; order Pinales; family Pinaceae; genus Pinus; species Pinus albicaulis. The sequence goes on along the minus strand of CM076580.1, from coordinate 399,596,767 downwards.
ACAATAATTCTTAAACATCATTGAGAATCTCACTGTCATATATATATGACTAATTGAAAAATAAGAAATGTTACATCAATGTAATATATTGTCAAAGGCCAAAAATGGCCTTGACACATAAAATTTTGTAACGCTGGACTAAGCTATGTGCCATAAGAAGAGCCATGATGGAACAATAAGCTACTAACCTGAAAAGAAAGTATAAAGGGTAGGCATGGGTGGGAAAGGAAACAATTATGTCATGCAAAACAACGAAAAACTCTGAGAGCATACCTACAAAAGAATATGCGAGAATTAAAGAAAAATCAAATCGACTAATAAAAAGTGTTGCACTGTACAAGACAAGAGGATGGATTACCTAAGTATACTGTCCCATATTTGATTACTTTGTTGGTTCCCCATGATTTGCAATATTGGTAAGAATAAACTCTGTAGGAAACCACATCATAACCACTTTGGAATCCTAGGACCTATCCTTCCTGGACTCAGAGAGGGATCACTCTATGTATTTTTTTATAAATGATACATATTTATGCTCATGTTTATGATCTTAGGCTAGTTATGAAGTTTTTAGGACTTGTTTGTTTTGATTGATCGATTGATAGGTTGATAGATTAAATAGTGTGATTATTTGAAGGAGTGTTTCAGCTGAATAAATAGACCAAGAGAAACATCAATCCATTGGGCTATGGAGTCATAAAAGGATTTAATTTTTCATCAACTCTACAAGGTTTTTCATAGGGAAAGCTAACTATATCAAGTGGATCTCTTAGATTAGAGGGCATATGAAATGAAAATAAGTTGTGAAGGCATCAAAACTAAAATTCAGTTAAGAATCTTTTAACTCTACTTCAACAAGAAAAGCCTTTCAGGTACCTGTTTGAGGCAAACCAAAGGATAGGGCATACCATAGACTTCTTTGGCTAGAATTTAATAAGAAAACCTTTAATACAACAATTCAGCAATCCTAGGATTACTTTCAGACAAAGAAAACATTTAAGGTAACAATGAGTGCAACTAAAGAACAAGCTAATCCTATCTTCTTTCATCAAACACTCTAAAGACCTTCAAAGCAACATTTTACGACATACCAGAGGACAGGGCATACCATAGACTTCCCTGGATGGACTCTACTAAGTATACTTCAAAGAAAGGCGTTAAAAACAATGTTTCAAGCTACACCATAGGACATGGCATACCATAGACTTCTTTGGCTTGACTCTATTAAATCATTTCCAAGACACCAAGCTAGGTGGAACCAGAGAGCTATTAAGAATTTTCCAATCATACCTTGCAAAGGAAAACATTAAGATAAATAAATTAGACAAAAATAGGGTGCCAAGACAGCAAATCCTACTCTAAAATTTATGTTCTTTTATCAGAGAAATAATGGACAGAATAGAAGATAGAAGGAAAACATTGAAAAAGAAGGAAAACTTAAACATTAACATAGATCAAGAATCCTGTGAACATGCTTGTATTACTGTTGTTCAAAATAGTTACATTACTTCATGTACAAGAGATCTCTGCAACTTAGAGCTTTCTCAAATCCAACCTAGCAATCCATCAACTAGCTCAGCAACTAATCAGTCCACCAACCAGCCAACCAACCAACCAACACTAGAAATGAATATTACATGCAGTATTTATCTACAGAATGAGGAGGTGATCCTAAGATAGGGCTTCAAATGTCATTTATTATAGAGTTAATGACTTTTTTACCTTCGAGACCATGCAAGGCCCAAGGCAAAAATATCTGAAAGTCACTGAATGTAACAATAAATCCTAACTTAACTGTTTGAGCTAAATTCTAGAAATGTTTGACTTTAAGGCCTTTTCAATAACTTTTATAATAACTGCTGGGTAGATGAGAAATATCTCTAACTGTTTGTAATAACTGTTGATGTTTTATTGAAATAAAACATGCTATAGGTGGAAAAATGTGTTTATGAAGAAGTAACGTTCAAGTGTTTCATTCATTGGATCTTCTTCCACTATCATTTTGTCTCTGATTTATCATTTAATGTATGTTTAAGTCTCTAATCTGCACTCCTATTCTTTTAATCCTTCTTCTGTCTTGATGTCACTGTCTTTATCCTTGATTTTCGGTGATTAGCATTCAAACCTGTCTTCTAACTTTGCTTTATCTTTCAACCTTGATTAAGAACCCTTAATCTGTTTTAATTCTCAACTATCATGGGCTTTCACTGTGTTTCTTCATTTCTGCCTGTTAATTTTTCCTTTGAAGGATTTTGAAAGGCCAACAATGATCATGATTCATTGCTACCTTTTGTTTACTAACCCTCTTGGACTCTTTGATGAACCAAAAGATCTGTATTGTCACCCAGAGATGTTGACTAAACATTTTTTGAACCTTAGAAAGTGATTTATGCATTTGTACTTGATTACCTGCTCATGAACAACCAATTTTCTTAATTGAAAACCTGCGTTCATTTGGACAGAGTCCGCGAATAGGGCTTGTGAGCCTCTATGCGTGTTTTATGGCTTATCATGTCATCGGAGGCATTTACAGAGGTTTGCATGATGGACAGCGCTTGTCGCAAAGGCACAAGCCTTTGGAACGCGTTTAAACGGAAGGGCGGTTTTAATTTTAGCACGAAGAGGAAAAGTGGTTTTCGGGAGTGGAGAAGGTGGTTTTCGCATGAAGGGAAGGGAGGAAATGGTTTTGGGGAATTGAGTGAGATTCCACTCAATAGGTGACACGCGACGGAGGGTACAAGCGGTAAAACCGCTTATATCACAAGCTTGAGGTTTGTTTAACCTCCACGCATATAAATGTGTGACATGCGCCAGGAGCCGTTAGATTTTGGGGAGATAGATCTACGATGGTCGGGAGCTTCAAGAGTGGTAGGCAGGTACAGAGGTGGGGTCTATGTGCCATATGACGTGGCAGGTTCTTTTCGTGTAGTGCAAGGGTTTAAAATGTATATGGGGTTTATTATAAAGTGGGGGCTCGGGGAAATTATTAAAGTGTGGGCTATATAATTAGCGTGGTTATTGTTATATGGGTGTGAGGGAGTGTAGGTTTTTAAAGTTGGGGGGGGGGGATTAATTTATAAAAGGGGGTCAGGTTTTATTAAATAAAACAAATTTTTAATATAAAACCAAGGTTCCGAAGGGTTAAAATCTTATTATTCAAAACAATGTAAAAAGGAACCTTTTTACATTGTTTTAGCACATATGAGGAATAATGATGAAGGTAAAGGGGTTAATGGGGATATTTAGTGGGGAAAATGAGGAAATGAGGCCTTAGGATGGACAGAAAGGATGAAAATGAGGGAAATAAGCCCAAAATGATCTCTTTCAAGAGTAGCAGGGTGATTTTGAGAAGGAAAAATGAGCAATAGTGAAAATGATTTCATAAGGATAATGAAGGTAGTGATATTTCTAAAGGTAGATGATAGGCAAGGAATGTTGTCTTTAGCTTCGTATAGAAAATATATAGTCATTTAGTGATGTTGTGAATACAGGAGACTAACAGTGGCTCCAGCTGGGGATGGCAGCTCCTTTAGAAGGTGTCAAGAACCTTGAAGATCAAATCTCTGGAATTTGTAGACCAGTGCCTTGATTGTACTTGGTAGATTTCTCATTCTTCAATTATTGATTTTCTGTTGTTCTTTGAAGTTGTGATCTCTAAAATCTTAAAAACATGATTGCTTCAACTCAACTCTACCTACCCATCATACTTTTCTGACATTTTTTCTTCATTTGGGTGCATTTAGACTAGCAAACCCTTGACATCATTTTTCTTTTGAAAACAGGAAACTATCTACTTCTACACTTATATCATCCAAAGGTTCAGATTATACTGATGAGCTCTTTTATTCTCTACCTAATCTACTTATCTATCAAGATTAAACAGTTCGACATATTTTCATTCTCTATTCTATCAACATGAAATTGAAAACATGATAAAATCAAGATTAAGAAGTTTGATTTTTCATGAGCTGTGGCATTTTGGACAAGCTACACACAAATTTTATTTTTGAAAAAGTAAAACTAAAACTTGGGGGTTATAATTTGGAATTTATCATGCATCCCTTTCGTTCCTTTTGGTTTAGATTTGTTCTTTGGAACCAATATATTTTCCTAATCTAATCTACTAATAAGCCAAGTTTAAATATTTTGGCAAATCTTCTTTTCTAACTTATCAGTAAAAAATTAAAACTTGTTCAATCATGATTAGGCTATATGACTGAACAAAGCTTTTTTGTTCCAAAGTAGTGGCATTTGGACTTGCACACTTTCAGAAATATTCTTTTTTAGTATGGGGCTTTACCTTTTCTTTTATCTACCCTCTTTTCTTCTTTTTGTTGTTTTGTGTTTCACTTTTCTGATCTTTTATTCAAGCAGTGTTATATACAATGAATAAAGCTTTAAACTGATATTTTCAACAAAGATAATGCTTGAGCATCTTGCCATTAACCAGACCTTCAAACAATTCTGTTCCATCCATTTCTTGTAGAAAGAATGCATTGTTACCTCTTGCAGAATGGATGATGTATGGACCATAGATTTTCAAATTTTCCATGCTTGCCTTTGTCTTCTCTTCTTGAGTCCCACTTCAGTATTTTTTTACCAATGTTAAAATCATTCTCCTTAGTTATCTTATCAAACAGCTTCTTGATGTTTTCCTACACTTGTTGTGTTTTGTTGTATACTTCCTCTCTATTTTGCTGCAAGTGGACAAACTGGTTTATTCTTCTTTGCAGATCATTTTCTTACTCCTCCCCCTAAGCTTTGAGAAAACATTCTAAGTTTAACAGTTTCATCATCTATTTCTTGTCTGTCAAAATAGTCATTCATTCTATCCACATGTTTTTGAGTAGTAGTAGAACTACTTGCATCCTATAAAGGAATTTTGGACTGATAGTCCTGTGGTAGAACAACTAAAGGTTATGGTAGGACTAGTGGAGCATACCATGTTTCCATGATCTGTGGTTGTGGAAACAGAGGGTTAACAAGAGGAGGTACAGGGTTAAATAGAGGAAGGTGAACAGTGGGGGATGTGGTTAGTACAACAAAATTCTGTTGTAAGGTAGATGGGTCTAAAATTATCTAAGTTATCCAACTCTAAGATCTAGTAGTAGACACGCTTTGTTCTAGGGGTGAGTCAGAGAGGATATTCTGCAAGTCTTTAAGGTTTTCAGGTAGGGAACTTTCTTTGTGGATAGGTCTGCCAATAGTTGAACTTTTAGATCTAGGAGACTTCCTAAGAATTCTTTCAGGATTGTCAACTACTACAAGAGGATTTGGGTCTGGATGAGATCTGGTACAAATTCTTCTAGAAACCAGAACTTTGGACCCAAAAATCATAAAGGTTGAGGGTTTATGTCAGTCTTAAAGGACAACCAAATATGTGAAAGAAATACGTAATCCAAAAATTATTCTTAACTGGGTTCTTGTGAAGTTTAATGATAAAATAAGTTTCCCAGTGGAGTCTATGGAAAACTAGTGGAGTCAGCAGGCCTATGGAAAACCAGTGGAGTCACGAGGTGGAGGATTTTTACTTGTTTTATGGTTTTTTGTTGTCCACCATTAGCAACCAGGTACCATTCTTGGCTAACAATTGATTCATCTAAGTTAAAATGAGGTTTTCTAATTTTTTGAGGTTGTATTAAGCTGTTTATTACTCAGTATTTCCCATTATGGTTGCCACTATGTTTGCTCCCCGTGATTTGCAAGATTGGCAAGAAGAAACTCTGCAGGGAACCACATCAGAACCACTTTGGAATCCTAGGATCTAGCCTTCCTGGACTCAGAGAGGGATCTCTCTATGTAATTTTTTATAAATGATATGTCTTTATGCTCTTGTTTATGATCTTGGGCTAGTTATGAATTTCTAAGGACTTGTTTGTTTTTATTGATTGATTGATATGTTGATAGATTAAATAGTGTGATTAGTTGATGGAGTGTTTCAGCTAAATAAATAGACCAAGAGAAACATCAATCCATTGGGCTATGGAGTCATAAAAGGATTTAATTGTTCATCAAATCTACAAGGGTTTTCATAGGACAAGCTAACTATGTCAAGTGGATCTCTTAGATTATATGGAATATGAAATGACAATAAGTTGTGAAGGCAGCAAAACTAGAAGTCAGTTAAGAATCTTTTAACTCTACTTCAACAAGAAAAGCCTTTCGGGTAACTTTTTGAGGTAAAACAAAGGAAAGGGCACACCATAGACTTCTTTGGATGAAGTTGTAGAAAAGCCTTTAAAACAGTATCAGGGGAAAATCTCGGATTACTTTCGGATAACCATTTAAGATAACAATGAGTGCAACTAAAGAGCAAGCTAAACCTATATTCTTTAATCAAACACTCTAAAGACCTTCAAGGCAACATTTTAAGACATACCAGAGGACAGGGAATACCATAGACTTCCCTGGATGGACTCTACTAAGTATACTTCAAAGAAAGGACTTAAAAACAATGTTTCAAGCTACACCAAAGGATGATACCTTGACTTCACACAACTTGACTATTAAAATGTTTAGAACAACAGGCTGGTGGAACTTGAAGAGAAAAATTATCATTAATCATACCTTGCAAAAGAAAACATTAAGATAAAGAAATCGAGATAGAAATAGGGTGCAAATGACATATCTCACTCACAAATATTATGTTCTTTTCATCAGATGTGAATGAGAATGGAAACCAGAAGGAAACATGACAAAGAAAGGAAAATTCACCATTAACATGATCAAATCATATTGAACGTGCTTGTATTGCGATGTTAATGGACACATTGCCTCATATGTAGATATCTCTACAACCATTTTCTCAAATCAATTAACAATCATGTTGGCTGTGTATTGAGTCCACCAACCAACCAACATAAGTAAAAATTATGCGGTATTTATCTCTACAAATGAGGAGAGTGATCTGGTCAGGCTGAGAATCATTTATTAGATTTACAATGATTTTGATACTTTAAAGGTGCAGGAATGCAGCAAAAATGTACAGAGCGTCTCACTTGTAAAAATAACTCTAAACTATTGTTTGACTAAATTCTTGAAATGTTTGATGTTAAGGCCTTTTCAATGAATTTTATAATATTTGTTGGGTAGTCAAATCTATCTTCTGTTTCAATAATTGTTGATGTTTATGAAAGAAAACATGTTGTAAACACAGCATAAATGTGTTTCTAAAGAAGTAACGTTCAAGTGTTTCATTCATTCGGATCTACTTCCACTGTCATTTTGCATCTGATTTATCATTTAACCTCTATTTAAGTCTTTGATCTGCACCCTTATTACTTTAATCCTTCTTCTATCTTGCTATCACTATCCTTATCCTTGATTTTTGATGATTAGCCTTCAAACCTATCTTCTAACTCTGCTTTAGGTTTAAACCTTGATTAATAACCTTTAATCTCTTTTAATTCTCAACTGTCAGGAGATTTCACATTGTTTCTTCATATCTGCCTGTTAATTTTGCCTTTGAAGGATTTTGAGAGGCCAACAATGATCATGATTCATTGCTACCCTTTCTTTACTAACCCTCTTGGTCTCTTTGATGAATCAAAAGATCTGGATCATCACCAGAGATGTTTATTAAACATTTTTTGGACCTTAGAAACTGATTTATTTATTTGTACTTGATTACCTACTCATGAACAACCAATTTTGTTAATTAAAAACCTGCATTCATTTGGATAGAGTCTGGGAATAGGGCTTGCGGGCCTCTGTGTGTGTTTTATGGCTTATCGGGTCATCAGAGGAATTTGCAAAGGTTTGCATGGTCGACAGGGCATGTCGTAAAGGCACACGCATTTGGAACATGTTTAAACAGAAGGGCGGTTTTAATTTTTGTGTCAAGAGGAAAAGCGTTTTTCGGGAGTGGAGAAGGTGGTTTTCACACGAAGGGAAGGGCGGAAATGGTTTTGGGGAATTGGGTGTGATTCCACTCAACAGGAAACACGCGATGGAGGGTACAAGCTGTAAAACCACTTATATCACAAGGTTGAGCTTTGTTTAACCTCTGCGTATATAAATGTGCGACATGCACCAGGAGCTATTAGATCTCGGGGAGATAGATCTACGGTGGTCAAGAGCTTTAGGAGTGGCAGGCAGGTACAGACGTGGGGTCCGAGCTCTGTATGACGTGGCAGGTTTTTTTCGTGTAGCGCAGGGGTTTAAAACATATACGTGGTTTATTATAAAGCGGGGGCCCAGGGAAAATATTAAAGCGGGGGCTATATAATTGGTGGGGTTATGGTTATATGGGTGTGAGGGAGTGTAGGTTTTTAAGGCAGGGGGGGGGGCTTACTTTATAAAGAAGGGTTTGGTTTTATTAAATAAAACTGAGTTTTAGTATAAAACCAAGGTTCCAAAGGGTTAAAATCTTATTATTCAAAACAATGTAAAAAGGACTTTTTACATTGTTTTAGTGCAAATGAGGAAGAATGATGAAGGTAAAGGGGTCAATGGGGGTTTTTAGTGGGGAAAATGAGGAAATGAGGCCTTAGGATGGAGAGAAAGGATGAAAATGAGGGAAATAAGCCCAAAATGATCTCTTTTAAGAGAAACGGGGAGATTTTGAGAAGGAAAACTGAGAGATAGTGAAAAATATTTCATAAGGATAATGAAGGTAGTGAGATTTCTAAAGATAGTTGATAGGAAATTTATGCTATCTTTAGCTGCTTGTAGAAAATCCATAGTCACCTAGTGATACTGTGAATACAGGGGACTAACATAATCCACCTAAGCACACATATTTAAGAATTTTATAAGGTTTTCTCTCAATACGCACATAGGAAATTAATAAATATGGAACTAAATAATAATTTAATAAATTGGACTTAACCTGAGGAGGAGGGGATGTCAGATCCTTGACAACAAATCTAGATCTGAGACAAAGAGTAAACCTCAGCAGTAAGAATCCAAATTAAAAACTCAGATTATGAATTGGAAAACAATACAAAAGCTAGGAAATTATAATAAAAAAAATTATGCATGACATAAATTAAAAAGAGGAGAAAATTGAAAAGTAAGAGGATTGTGCCAAACGTCAATGCGAGATCAAGTATTCGATAAGAGACTGCATGATACCTTAAGGGGTAGAACCCCACAAGGGTTACGCATCTTTCATAAGCAGCATACAGGTAAAAGGAAAAATGAGAAGTGCCAATGTAGCTACTATGAACAGTGCAAGAGAAACCAAGGTTTCCATATGAATCCATAAATAAACATAACAGAGTAACAACTCATAGAAGACTAATCCTTATGTTTTCAAAACCACTAACAGAAGGAAATTGAAGCAGAGAAAATCAAATTTCTATATAAATCTATGAAGAAGTATAAGAGAAATACCCTGAAAATAAATGAAATTATGAAAGAGATCCCAAATGAGAATGGTGTAAATAATATAGTGAAGAACCACAGTCTGGGTGAAGTATAACCAAATACACTCAACATTTTGAGGAAGAAATAAATACATATATAACTCAGCAAATATTATGTACGAGTGAAGAAACTGGCTTATTGCGTAGGAAGAGCGTAAGCGCAAAATGGAACCTAAAGAATCAAATTGAAAAACAAAGGATAGGCCTCACGCTATCCTAAGAATACCATAGAAATTTATCAACATGGAGTGAGAAATGTAAGCTATGCTCTCGGCAGTATGCTACCATAATAAAAAGCGAAGTTTTCCACGAATGGGTGAAAGGAATAAATATAATATAAACTTACCTATCAAAGAAACAATAATAAATTCTGAAGAATACTAATTACCTTTTTCACACAACCAGGGGTCAAATGGGCATCGCATATCCAACTTAAGTGTTATAATTAAGTTGTCCACAAAAGCAACATCACAAAGTAAAATCTCGATCCCTAATTAGCAGAGTAATCATAATGCTGGAAAGAATGAAAATGACGGAATAAACCAACACCCTCATAAATAGAGGACTGAATTTCATAGATTCATGCTGACCCAAGTTATGGTAATGGCATGATGAAACCCGGAATTTCAAAGGCTTAGCTTATACACACAACCAGAAATTCGAACTTAGTCATGGCAACGTGGCCAAGGATAAAGAAAACCTTTAAAGGAAAAAATACAAACTGTAACTAAAAACCCCAATGTTATAATGGTCAATATGAAATCTGGAAGGGCTCAGAGGATTAAATACCTCAGTCAATCAAAACAAAGACAAATTTTGGAAAGAGGACTTGCAAATAGAACAGAGCAGTCAAAAAATGACAAATGTTGGAAAGAGGACTCGCAAATAGAACATAGAAGTCAAAAAATTGAATGCGAAATGTAAACCCATAACATTTTGAGTAGGGTAGGCACCCAAAAGAAAAAATTAAATACTACATTTTCTTATATTACCAAACCCAGAAATTTGAAGGTGAACCAGAGGGGAACAATTGAACCCAGAAGGAAGATCAAGGAAAACTTACCTCTTATGCAACGAATAGGGTTGGAGGGCTGCTAGTTGATTGAATTAGTGCCATCGAAATGCTGGGAGCATGAGACATTTACTCAAACATCTTTGTATGGAGGGCAGAGGAAGCCTCCCTAAAATACACAAGAAAGCCCATACTTGGAGTGCTAAATGAAAATAATATATGATCAAAATAGAGGTACAACTAGTCCATGGTTTACCTGATGGGATGTCGAATAACCAATCAAAATTGTTGTGTATTCTCCCTGCAAAGCTAAAAAAACGTTACAAGGGTCACAACAACCAAGTAAAAATGCATGAAATTGTTACTTGTGATGGTATGGCCACAAGGCTCTGCACAGAATCAAGTTAATCCATAGTTCTCACGCTAAAAATGGAGCAGTTGACTCGCAGGGTCTTTAGAAAACATATTGCAGGTTGAGCTATGGAGGCATAACTCCTGCGAGACAGACAACGACCAAATTGACAATGAAAATGTCTAAATGAGGTAGAGTTAGGTAGGTTAAACCCTTAGGGTTTTCACAAAGCATCATAGTCGTTGATCAATCCTCGTTTGATCTCCATCATTCATTTGGAGCCTTGAAATGAGTCAGGTCCATGTGAGGACATGTGACCTTTTCCACTTAGAGACAAGGGAAATGGACAAGTCATCAGGTGGGGTTCCCACATTAAATTAGAAATTAAAACCATAGTAGGAGGAACAAAAACCTTCGTACCGACCTTGTTGGGAGACATACAAATATTCACTATGTGTATTAAAGTGTGTAGTTCCTATATATGTTAGTATAGGAATATCTATGCTAATACATGATTTGAAATATGAATTAAATGAGACAATAGGGGTGAAATTAATAAGGTTAGAGGGCACCTTATTAAATATTAGATGTAGGGTATTGGGTGAGGAAATGAGAAGGCAAAGGTATGTGAGGGATAAAGGGATAGGTTAATGTATATATAGTATATGTTAACCATGTTAATTTATAATAAAGTATTGTAAGTAAATAAGTGAAGAAAACCCTTCGAACAACAAGGACCCAACCTGCTAAGGTAAGAAAATCATAGTATTAGTTAGGGATATGGATTTAAATGAGAGGTCCACTATAACCATAGTAGAAATATTATTGGAACAAGATGTAAAAAGAAAGGTGATGGTCAACCACAGAGATAAGTACATGGAAAAAAATGGGAAACATGACAAAATATATGGAGTATACCTCCGTTCCCGAGGTCAAAAACAAACTCCAATAATTAGATATCCTAAATTTGTACAACTTGAAACTAGTGGCCAACCCATCTTATGATCCTCTTGCATCCAACGAGAAAAAGATCCAGCCTAGGGACATCCCATGAAGTGTTTGTGTAACCTTTTTCCTTAGGCCTAAAGTTTCATGAAGTAGGAGAATATGAAGAGGAGAAACTGACATGAGTCATTTCAGAGCTACTTTCTTACAGGTGCTAGCTAACCCTCAATAGTTGAAAGAGAGGCATATCATTGGGAACCATATACATGGGTATGCACTGCTCTAAGAACCTCAAAAAGAGTTTTTTTTTACTATCAGATATATCCATCTGAGCCTTTAGTTGAGCCTTCGACAAATTATATTTCCCGCCTCTAGTTTTTTGGGATAAGATGTTTCCTAGAATTTCCCCTGGCCCTCATGACCAGTTTTCCACAAAGTAGATGGGAATTCTAGGTCGTAGGTTGTAAGGGTTCTAGGATTTTAGGGAAGGTGTCAAGCATGAGGAAAGCTCCAAAAAGGGGACTAGAGGAAGGATGGGGGTTACAAGGTTCTCCATAGGTGCACACAAGCTATCTATGGATACGAAAACATAAGGCAAAGGCCTAGAAGGACCAGGCCTCAAAACATAAGAAATAACAACATCAAATTGAGAAGGATCACAAGAGGTGAGGAGGTAGGTACTCGAGTACATCGGGGTTGGAACTAAGTCTTCATGGATCTCCTCCAAACATGCAGGCTCAGTAAGGGGTTCCTGGTTATCCACTGCATCAATTTCCATCATTGCTTCTCCATTCTCCTCAACTAGTGGTGCAACAATATTTGCTAGCATAGGAGTTCTCTACCCTACCTCTTCATTATGTGGAAAAGGAGATACCGAACGCACCTCTTCATTATGTGCACTGCCTCTTTCCGGTGGAACCCTCTGATAGAAAAAGAAACAAAAATAAAAACTTGAAAAACTTACCCAGAAAAGCATTGCAAACCAAATCCTAAGCTCCTTGAACTCGTGAGGATGGTTAGAGCTCCAATTTCAAATTTGAAACTGAGCTCTATAAGTCTACATTGTATATATTTTCTCTCTTGATATTAGGGTTATGGTTTATGATGTGCATACATCAAATCAAGGAGGAAGTGAAAATTTTCTAAATATGCATATATACAGAAGTTTCACCTATAGAGATGCTAAATTTATGCACATCTTTTGCATATGTGTATATCTTTCGTATATGCATATCTTCCATATATGCGCATATCTTTTGTATATGCGCGAATTTCCTATATTCACATATCTTCTATATATGCAGATCTATCATATATGAACATATTTTTCGTATATGTACAACTTTCATACATGCACATCTTCCACATATGTGCAATTTCTAGATATGAATATATATGTAAGGTTCACATATAAGGTAAATACACATATAAAAATGATGCTCATATAAATAATCTATGTGCAACTTCAGCCATTGTATATGTGCAACCTTTGTATATGTGCAATTTCTATATATGCACAACTTCCATATATGCTCATATCCATTTGTGCATATATGGAATATATGCACATATACAAAAGATCCGCTTATATAGAGGCTAAATTTCTACACAACTTCTGTATATGTACAGCTTCTATATATGCACATATATTCTGTAGATGCACATATCTTCCGTAGATGTGCATATATTTCTTATATGAATAGCTTTTGTATATATGCATATATTCTATATATGTGCAAATTTTGTATATGTGCATATTCCATATGTTCACATATACTTAAGTTGTGCATATACAAAAGTAGTGCACAACTTCCGTAATATGCATATACCACAACTTCCATATATGCACAACTTTCGTATATGCGAACATCTTATGTATATGCACAAATTTTACATATGTGCCTATACGGTAGCTGCACATATAGAAAAGTTGTGCATATATAGAAGATGTGCATATACATAATTAATGCTCAACTTTAGGCACTGTATATGCGCAACTGTTCGTATATGTTCCATATATGTGCAACTTTCGTATATATGCATTTTCATTTGCACATATATAGAAGATGCACCTATACAGAGACTAAAGTTCTACATAGCTTCCTTATATGCACATATATTTCGTATATGCACAAATTTCGTATATTCACATACCTTCCATATATGTGCATATCTTTCGTATATGCACAACTTTTGTATATTCATATATCTTCCATATATGCGCAATTGGTGTATATGTGCATTTACTGTATATGTGCATATTATATTCGGTATAGGAACAACTTGTGTATATTTTCATCTACCGTATATGTGTATTTATTGTATATGCACAACTTCCAGATATGTGCATATATAGAATATATACAAATATACAAAAGAAGCACATATATGGAAGACATGCATAAATATGGAAGTCCCAAAATTTCTATATATACGCATATTTTGTATCGAATATTCTCTATATATGCGCAAATTCCATATATGTGCATATTTTTGGTATATACACAAATTTATTATATGTGCATATACGAAGGGTACATATATATATGAAGGTTGAAGTTGGGCAAAACTTTTGTGTATTTGTAGCTTCCATATATAGAAGTTGCACATATACGTAATTTATACACAAATTCAGCTATTTTATATGTGCAATTTATATATATGCACAACTTTCGTATATGTGCATATCCATTTGTGCATATACGGAAGATATGTGCAGATATGGAAGATGCACATGTACGGAAGCTACACCCATACCGAGGTTGAAGTTTTGCACAACTTCTGTATATGCACATATCTTCCATATATGAACAACTTCCGTATATGCGCATATCTTTCGTATATGCACATAGATTTTGTATATGTGCAACTTTTGTATATGCGTATATATTCCATATATGTGAAACTTTTGTAATTCACATATACGAAAGTTGTGCATTACAGAAGCAAGGTGTAACTTCCATAATATGCATATACGACAACCTCCATATATGAAAATATTTTGTATATGCGCATATCTTCTATATATGTACAACTTCCATATATGCACATATCTTTCATACATGTGTAACTTAATATTATGTATTAAATATTTCTCACCCTATATCCATTGTAAGCATATTTATTAAATATTGTTTTCCCTATATGAATTAAATATTTATAATGCTAAAGAGTATTTAATACCCCCTAAGAGTACCTTTTTTCTCTGCATGGTTATCCTGAAGTACACCTCTACATCCAAAGACATTTGTGAATCATCATGCATGTGCATCAACATGGTAATTTTCCCATTCTCGTATACCCGACAATTGGTTTGCATTATGTGAATTTCATTGTGGATTTGACTACGACGTCATCTTCAAGTCACCACATAATTAATGCTTATTCTCTTGAAAATTTTGAATTGTATAATGGCATTGTACATAGCGTTCAAATTCCAATTTTCAATTTATGAACCTACCCTATCATATTTTCTTTTATTATAAATTTGAAGTAGAAATGTGGGCCTTTGCATGGCGAAGATTGAGTAGGTGGATTTTGCATTTAAGCTCAACTCTAAACATTTTTTCTACGGATTCTAGGTTGAGCTTCTCGTAATTTGAAATTTTCATGGGAGGAAGGTTAATAATGATGGGATGGAATATTTTAATGTCCTTACTTCTATGCTCCTTCACAATGCATGACCTTTCTTTATTATTATACCAACATGTACACATTCATCATGGCAATGCATTTTTAATGTGCAAGGTAATATTTTTCATTAGACATGATTTTTAATGTGCATGGAATTATTTTTTGTTCTAATATGTATTACACGATATTGATGAGATGTCCTTGGAAAGAGATAAATCTTGTGTCCATTTCACTTCATTCTTATATGTAGAGTGAGCTAATCACTCCAATATGAAATTGGATTGCAACTTGATTACCATGACCTAGGACCGAGTAAGCTTGTTTTGTTCTTTGAATAAAAACTTATAAAATAAGACTCTTAATCAATGCCATATGTAAACTCTAGGTCCACATGTTTAATATTTAGGATGTTCCATCTACATGTCTCACATGGAAGGCATTCCTTCTATGTTAAGAGCCACAAAGGGAAATTTTGGATAAACCTTTCTTATTGCATGTTCTTAGTAACACCCCTAGCACTTAAAAAGACTCAGTGCTCAAATAATAGAGAAGGATATGTGATTCAACTAATTTTGTACACGATGTGTAAGTAAATATTTTGTATGTGGGCATATCTTACGTATATGCACATATCTTCCATATATATGAAATTTCTGTGTATGCACAATATCCGTATATGAAGCTTCTGTATATGCACATATATGGAGGTTGCACATATACAGAAGATATTTTCATATACAAAAATTGTGAATATATGAAATATATGCGATACAAAAGATGCACATATATAAAATTTGTGTGACTTTTTTACATGTGCATAATTTTCGTGTATGCACAACTTTCGTATATACACATATCTTTCGTATATGCACATATCTCAAAAATATGCAGAACTTCAACTTCCATATATACATAGCTTCCGTATGTGCACAACTTCGATATATACGTACATACAGAAGTTGCGCATATGTCAAAGATATATGCATATAAGGAATTTGCACATATACGGAAGTTGTGCATATATGGAGGTTGCACATATACGCACATAATGAAGTTGTGTATATATGGAGGTTTTTATATGCATATTATGGAAGTTGCACATTGCTTTTGTATATGCGCAGCTTCCGTATATTTTTATATATGAAAGTGGTGCATATACGGAAGTTGCACATATACTAAAGATATGCGCATATATGGAAGTTGTGTAGAACTTCAGCCTCTATATATGCATATATTTCCCATAATATTTTGTATATGCACATCTACCATATATTCACAATTTCCATATATGTGCATATACAGAAGCTACACATATACAGGAAGTTGTGCACAACTTCAACCTTTGTATATGAACAACTTCTATATAGGAAAAACTTTCGTATATGTGTATATGAAAGTTGTGCATATAAGAAAGGTAGGTTCATACCTTTTGTATATGTGGTTCTTTCGTATAGGTGCATATACAAAAGTTGTGTGTATATGGAAGATATGTGATGTAGAAGATTCACATATATAAAAATTGTTTGACTTCCGTGTATGCAAATATTTCATATACGCACACTTATGTATGTGTGCATATATTTTGTATATGAGCAACTTTCGTATGTGTGCAACTTCCATATATGCACAACTTTCGTATATGAGCATATCTTCCATATATGTGCATATATTCTGTATATGCCAACTTTTTTCTATGCACACATCTTATGTATATGCACATATATTTCGTTTGTGCGCAACTTCAACACACTCACACGCACATTCACACACACACACACACGGACAGATATATATATATATATGTGTGTGTGTGTGTGTGTGTGTGTGTGTGTTTGTGCACATCTTCCGTATCTATACAACTTTTGTATATACACATATACGAAAGCTATGAATATACGAAAATTGTGCATATACGGATGTTGTATATATAGATATGCATATTCATAGCCTTATTTTATATGTGTTTGTTCAGGGAACAAAACAAGCTTACATGGTCTTGAGTCATGGTCATCAAGTTATAATCCAATATAAAATTGGAGTGATTAGCTCACTCTACATGTAAAAGTGAAGTGAAATGGCCACAAGCATTACGTCTTTCCAAGGACACCTCATTAATATCAAGTAATACACATATGAATCAAAGATAATTCCATGCACATTAAAAATGATATCCAATGAAAAATACTACCATGCACATTACAAATGTACTGCCATGGTGAATGCATACATGTTGGTCTAGTAATAAAGAAAGGTTTCAAGTACATAGTTGGTTTGCGTGCACTTAGTTTCAAGAAAGGTTGTATGACTAATAAAAACAAGTTGTGTGATATGAAATGCTTGGTCAAGTACACAGTTGGTTTGCCTGCACTTAATTTTAAGAAAGGTTGTATGACTAATAAAAACAAGTTACACACAACTTGATGGTAAAAAAAAAGTAGCTCCTAATAAATCAAAACAATGAAATACCATTCAAATTAAAAATTTTAAAATTAAACATTTAGCATTGCAATTTACTACTTGTATAACAATGTCCACCAAGTTTGTGGAAAATGGAATTAACCCAAGAAATCAATTTTCACTTTGTGTTATAATATTTTTCATTTTTTTAAATGTTTACATTTTGTTTATAGTAATTTCATTCTAGAAAATGACTAATCTAACAAATCTAAGAAAAACTTAGAAGAAACACATCTAATTTAACAATATACTTATATACATTAGAAAAATATAGGAAAATTATAAATCCAATAAGAGTAGAGTGTTATGTTGGAATCATTTTAGAAAAACACTACTGGATAAGTTATAAAAAAGAAGAAGGAAAAGATGTTGTTCAGCATTTAGCACAAAGAAAAGATTCTGGAATGAAAAGTTAAACCTACAAGTCTGGGCCTCAATGTTTTTAAACAAGATGCATGTTCATATCAAGTAACCATAATTCAACCATCACTATAATAAGAAGGTGAGAAAAAATTCAAACGTATATATTTAAATATATAAATTAATCTACAAGTGAAGAAAGAAGCCTATTGTCATAGCTAAATGAATTGGCTGACCAATGGACAATAATTTTTCACAGAAATAAACCCTTTGAGGAAAGAAGAAACCATCATAAAAAAATAGTACAAAACTCTATTAATACGAAACAAATTGTTTACAAGAAAATGGGCATTTCCCTTAAACATTCTTTGTAGTAATTCCAAATATGAAGAAATATTTTTATT
Organism: Pinus albicaulis; assembly: GCA_034641835.2. Lineage (NCBI taxonomy): Eukaryota > Viridiplantae > Streptophyta > Pinopsida > Pinales > Pinaceae > Pinus > Pinus albicaulis. Next base: position 399,578,236 of record CM076580.1, on the reverse strand, counting down.
GTCATCCTAGGGACTTAACTTTAAAAAACCTAACATTATATACAAGCTCGCCCAAACTAATCCGGAAAGGAATCAGTCAAAAACTTCAACACCACTATTGTATACCTATGAGTAAGTCCGTACAGTCATTATCTCCAACTCTTTAAATAAAATTCACCATGTGGGAAGGCAATTAACCCTAGGAGGGTTTAAATAGTTATTTGTGGATAATCGAATAGAGGTTCCATCAGTATTGCAAGGTAAAGGAGTAATTTAGTCCTTAAAATGACCAACCGTAGAAAGGAAAATTAAAACATTGGAAAGGAAAAACCAGTGGGTTTATTATTTCTTCTAAACTCACCATGAGAAATTTCACCAAGGTTAATCACCTAAAATGGCTAGAACTAAATTGAGTTCCTTATGGAAATTTGTCGCCATGAATAGAAAAAACTTAGAGAGGAGTTGGAGTACCTACGAGCAACTAGGCATTATTTAGAGTGTAATTTGACGATAACATCAAGACAAAGTAAACTACAAATTGAAAAAAAAAAAGAGAACAATAATTTACTGATACATATTACTAAGAAATTGAACTAATGAAGTGCCATAACCCTACATGTCATTATATCTAGACCTGAAATGTTTAATCCAAGTGAAGCTGACAAAATTTGATGCTATTTTCTTCTAGTACCGAGGAAAAACTTCCTTAGGTTTCAATAGGGTTATAAACGATGTTGTAAAGCTCAAATTTAACTAGAGAAACATTTGAATGAGAATGCATCAACGGGGTATGGTATGGTCGTTACCATAACACCCATCAAACTCACCATCATTGTTGATAAACTAAGGAGGGATATCCATCGTTGAAGTTGTGTCTAGGGTTTCAAACAAGACATGTGGGTCTCTTAACATATGGTCAATCAACTAAAGTAGTACCCTTATGGGTGGCAGCTATCATAGAGCGTAATATGAAGAATCATAAACATACATATATAAAGTATACAAAACATGTTTACAAATGCTTGGGTGGATGTAAAATGACCTAATAAAACCTTCATGATAACCCTTATATATATCACTGGAACTTAAGGTTACACACCATATTAATAATGCAGGTAGTAAGTATATGTATAGATATTGAGGGTGTAAGGTCTATACACATGAATATAAGGAATACATGCATGTGTGTATGTATGTGTTGAAAAAATAAAATTATAATGCCTATATATAAAGAAGATTCATGGGCTTAATAGTTGCAAGAGATAGAAGCTCGAATCTTGGTACACTAGGACATGACATTGATCCCAAATTTTAGAAGAAGATACAAGAAAAAGATAAAATATCTAGAAAATATTTAATAATGAATTTTGGGAGCAGAATATAAACATCAAATGTTACTTGTACAATATAATATAATAGAAACTTAGAATAGAATCCCTTTTGTCCAAGGTACAATTTTCAATTTACAAAATTTTGTATATCTAGTCTAAATGTAAATATATACATTACAAAATATATCTAGGATCGTGGATGGAACATGAAGAGGAGGAATAAAATAAAGATATGAATAAATGAGGAATACAAGTAACTTAAACAATAACAAAAATAGTTCAATAGATTAATGATGGTTAATATCATTGAATATTTTGAGTGTAAATATTAGACATTCCGTTTAATATGGACATATAATACCAATCATCATGATGATGGGTTACAAATATATATAACAATTATTTATTGAAACTTTTATTGTCATGAACTTTAATATTGTCCCATCTTGTAGATACCCGACTTATTTTTCATATATAATAAAATGTAATTTTTATATTCTAGTTTACAACATTATAATTCTTAAGTGGCAATTATTTACATGTGATTATTTACATTATTACAATGAATAGAGGTATAATGAATTAGTATATTTATTAAATGATACAATAAATAAATGCAATGATTTTATATCAATCATAATAATTTAGTATTAAGATTAATATTACTATATTTGATTTTGTGACGGGTAATTGAATTTTTTTATTATTGTATTTCTATTTTCATGATTTTTGACACTAATATATTCAAATGATCAATATGAATATAAAATTTAATGCATTAAATATTTATGTTAATAACTCATAAATTCATGCTTGAAGCAACAATAATAGCATTGTTCTTTTCAATCATACCATTATTATTACCCAAATTTCATGGTGAATAATAATACATTAATCTAGTTATCTAAACATCGAATGATGCCATAATGTTTATTGCATATGTCTATCATAACCTTGGGCTTGCAATCCATGTTAAAAAAGGACATCAACATTTTTTTTGCTCTTCCACTTGATATCTCCATCACATAGGAGGAATTTATGACTACTCATTAGCGCTATCATTAGCACTAGTGCCGCTTCCTAATCAAGATCACTAAATAATTACCCAACTTTATAGTTCTTACTTCCCACCATGTGTATCAGTGAATGGTAAAGACTTGCTTTATTGTTCTATGTAAATATTTTGAAAACATATTCACTCTAAATCAATGTTATTTTTTTAGAATATTTATGATCCTTCAAATCCTTCTTAATGTATTTATGGGACCAAGTGAAAATAATAATCTATATCCATAATTTTAACATATTATCATAGTGTAAAATTGAAAACCATAAGTAGTGTTTTCTTTGTAATGTATTTGTAGTGTTATCAACATACATGTCATTTGCTAACGTTTTTGCAAGAATCCAAAATTTGTGTGTCACTAATTTGTTTAATACATTCCTTTCTCAATGACATCTATTTTAAAATGATACTTAGAGTCTATGTGCTTCAACCTAAAATGTTACTTGGGATTCTTCTTTAGTGTAGTAACACATTAGTGGTCATAGTATACCATTATCATATATTCATCAATCAAGACTCATTCCCTAATCATATTTCCACAAGGTTTCTTTGCATAATCATGCACATGTATAATTGTTATGTTATATTCTAACTAATATCTCTAACATTAAGGAGGAGTCTAGGGCTAGTCATCCACATTGTAACAGTAATTACACTACAAACTAGGATGGATAAAGAATTGAATTATAAAGAAATAGTAAAGAATTACCTTCCTTGTTCTTTCTAAATACAAAAAAGACCACCTTAAAAGTTAAAAATAAAAAAAAATAAAAAAAATAAAAATCTAATCTAATATTTATGAACTATATAATTTATCTTAATGTACATTTAGGTTTAAGTGCAAAATGTGTCTTATATTAAATCACCTACACTCTTTTAATATTTTCACAACTCTAAATGAAAAAAAAAAAATTGGATTATGATGTGAATTTGAATTGTATTAATTATATAAATTTAGATTGTAAACTTATGTGTCTTTAGATAGTGTTTCCATATCATTATTTTATTAATTTTTTTTAGTCTTACTTTATTTCAAGAACTTTTTTTATAGTAAAACAATTTAAACCTCATAACATAAAATATAATTTAGATTAAACATCTACACACTTTTAATACTTCCATGAATCCAAATGCAAACCAAAACTTATATTATAGTGTAAATTTGAGTTGTATTAATTGTATAAATATAAATTGTAAATTAATGTTTATTTAGATAATATTTCCATATCACTATTTCATTAATTTTTTAATATTATCTTATTTCAAACACACACAATAAAAGTATTTAAACCTCTCATCATATTTAGGATTCCTCTTTAATGTAGTAACATTCTAATGATTATAATAAATAGTTAGTATTTTTTCTAAATAATTAAATGCAATTCCCTTAACCTCTATTAATGCCATAATGTTTTCTTGTATGATTATTTGATGGAATGTCACTTGAAACTTGAAAGCCATGTTACAGGATCGATGTTAGAGAAAGTGGTTAAGCCTTATTATTATTCTTAATATTATAAGTCTTATCATTAAAGAGGAATGTAGGGTTATTTGTCAACCTTATAGTTTCAATTTTCATTCCTAATCAACATCACTAAAGAATTGAAAAGCTTTGTTTTCACTCTTCAGTGTTTGTCTCTCATTGATGCTAAATACTTACTTTCTTAGTTATTTGTAAATATATATAAAACCAGACAAAACAAACAAAACCAAACAAAACAGTGGCTGAATAACAATGACCACCTTCATTTATGCAAAATCTTAATGTATATCAATTCAATGTAGCTCAAATAATTGAGATAAGCTATTATTATCCCACCCACTCATTTAGTTTCATTCCTTTGCCCCTCTTGTGACATTTATTTTTCCAAGTAAATATTAACGTATAAAATATTCCAAATTTTTTGAAAATCCATTTTACTCGAATACAAATATATGACTCATGATGACATGATCAGATGGTAGACATTCTATCCCGCCTTTATATTTAAAGCCTCTTTGTATTTTGCCGCTATTGCGTTATCCCTCTCCCTCTCCCTGAACTGAAATGAGCTCACTAGTTTGCAATCCCATAAACATTGCCCTAGAATAAATCCTGGTTTGCAATGGGATAAACATTTCAGTAACTGTTAACCCGGAAATTTTTGCCGCAGAAATTATTTACAGGTGTTCACAGTGAAAACAGATGTCAGAGTCCTTCCCCAAGGCTGTTCTTACGCTGAATTATTTACAGGTGCTCACAGTCAAAACAGATGTCAGAGTCCTTCCCCAAGGCTGTCCTTACGCTGTATTAATGGCCGAATGGCCTTCGTGATATTGGTTTTTGTGAAGGGAAATTTCTGCATGAAATTTCAAACATCTTTTGGTTTTGCGTGTCACAACCATAACTCGTCCACTCTATTGAGCTTTAGTTTTGATTTATAATAATAATAATAATAAATAATATTTAATAATTTCAAATTCAATCGTTTTAATTTATAATTAATTATATAAATTTTAAACATCTTATATTTTAATAATTGAAATTAATTATATAGATTTTAAACTTTAATAATTAAATTTTTTACATTAATTAAACTCCAAATAATTTTGAATCAAAATAACAATTTTATTTTCTACTTTAATGAAACTCCATATAACTTTTAAAATTGAAAAATACATATCAACAAAACATTCTAATAATTGAATCTTCATTGGGTCAAATAAAATCCGAATATTTATATAATAAATTATTATTAACTATAACACAAAAATATCCCATATAAACACCCTCATTAATTAAATCAAATTATTTCTCCAAATACTCAATCACGTGTATCATTTAAATTTTGGATAATAAAATATAGAAGACTTAAACATATCCCTATAATATAATAATAGATTAAATTGTAAAAAAACTTAAAAAACTACTAGAATCCCATATTGCATTAAACACATCCGGCTGCTTATATTCGTATGCTTGATCATGAAAATTGAAGTTGCTATCATAAGCCTCTTAAACTTTTCATAACTGCTTAAAAGATTCCCTCAGGTCGTCTATAAAATCCAAAAGGATAAGCTCTCATATTTTCTTAAAGTGTGCTAGAAACCCTATGTCTGACCTATGTGAAATTCCTCAATACATCATAAATAATTATGATCTGCCAAAAAATTGCAGACCTTCCTATAAAATTATATAACCTGAAACAAAAAATAACTCTCCTAGGTGGACTACTCGCAATTTGCATTGGGCTTTATGGATATTTTATATAGAAGTGTGGATGTTTCTCGACTGACATTTATTGCACTAGACAACCATGTAGTTCTCCATTCTCTATCCCCAGCTGGACGTAAGTGAGACTTTCAAAGGAGGCCACTCGTTTATTCGCAGACCAACCATAACGGACTTTTCTTTGTGCATCTTTGTGGAATTCCAGTGGCATTCGTGACCTCCCCACAGTGGGTCGGGTCGTCTGGATCTGTCAGGATGCCACTAGTTTATTAGTACATAAACCCTTACAGACCTTTCTTTGTGAAATTCCAATAGCATTCGTGACCTCCCCACAGTGGGTCCTCTGGAACTGCAAATTCAAAAACGGGCGATGAAGTTTAAAGTTATTTCAAATTAAAAAATGAGCGCTAAAAATTACAAGTGTTTTCAAATTCAAAAATTATCACCAAAGGTGTAAAGATTAAAGATTTCTTTACCTTATGTCACTTCGGCTGTAAATATTGCTTATCGTGCAACTTTGGGATGTGAGAGTGCTCAAATTGCAATAATGGAGCTGCAGCTGCAGGAGTCCAGCCGGAAAGGAAGAAGCTAAATCTGGGACAAACCGGAGGTGATTTGACACCTTCGGTCTCTCTTTCTCTCCCTCACTTTATCTCCCCTGTCACTAGTAGAGAATTAGAAATTAGTGACTAGGTGACTAAAAAAGTTAGTCGCCATAGCTTTTCCAAGTGAAATACTACCAAAAATGAGCACTATTAAGTGACCTAACTAAAAATGACTAACGTGAAAGAATAATATGACTAGTTAATAAATAGTACAACTAAAAATAACTAACGTGAATGACTAATTTAGTTTAGGAAAAAAAATATGAATACCTAACAAGTACTGCAATAATACAAATTGGTTTTTTATGTTAGTAATTTTAACGTTGTCACTTCAAAAATCTAAACTTATAAGAGATAGGGGATTCAAAGACCCTACACTTATTATGGTTTGAACCTAGGCTGTTTACATCGAAGCACCTTGTAATTTTGAATTTATCTATTGTAGATGTGTACATAGATGGATATTCCTTTCTTTGCATTTCTCTTTTATATTTCTTGCTTTCAACCAATTGATTTAGAGCTCAAGGAGGCCCAAGTAGCACCAACTTCCTTGCTTCCATTGGATTGAATAACATGAATTCTCTTTGAAATCTATAATATCTCATTCATATTGCTTTCTGTTTTTCCCATAAGATTTTGGCATGGACTCCATGATCATGTTTGTGTCACTCTTAATAACACACTCCTTCAAGGAGGGTGTCATAGAATATTTTATTGGGTCAAAACTTGGACGCATCTTCTTTCTTTCTCTTTGATTCTTCATTCAATCCTACCACCCATCAACTTGTTATTTTTCCATTTTTCTTATAATCATATTGTTGCTAGGAAGATGTCTTTCGAGTATATTTTCTTTGCACATAGATACACATGAAGTATCATTATTGTAATATAATGGATGGGTTGTTAAAATCACCAATATTTAATTAAATATGCACTGCTATACCTTTTCTCAAGTCAACTTCAATGCAAATTTTAGCACATGCGTGTATAATTACCTTCCTTGCTTGGTTTGTATCTTGTTATAAGTCCCTAATATATTTATGTTGGATTTCGAAAGATTTTCCCATCTGAAAATAAGTAGGGGGAGATTCAATATTCAAATCTAGAGTGGGGTTGAAGAGATAGACATTGAAGATCGATTCAATTTTAGAAGCTATCCTTTAAAAAGAGGCTAGTTTTGCCCCAAAGTAGCAATCCCTCCTCCAAGACCTTGCCACAACTTCCATAGTTGTCAAATTTTACAATAATAGAACCTCTAAAGTACAAGCTTACTATATACTTAGAACTTAGGTTGGAATTTATTTGATTCTTGAAGTCTTTAGATGATGACTAAAGATCATTAAATATATAGATTAAAGAATTTACTTGTAGTTATTGATTAACTTCTTAACCATCCATAGAGGAATACTTCCCTCAGACATGTACTTGATTTTGTCCACAATGAAAGAATCCTACTATGTTTTTGGTATATTCTACAAGACTACATCTTTAAAGTAATGAAGATTCAATTCTTAATGTTTGGAAATCCTTTAAGAGGGAGAGACAATCAAAGTCACATAGGAGGAGGTATTGCCTTTGTTTAGCGAACCTCCATGGAGATAAAGCAATAAATGCAAGATTAACCTATTTTTTATGTGATAATTAGGGAATGTATATCCATTCTCTCAAAGAGTAGTCTTAGATAATGGGAAATAATCTCATATTTATTCTAAATAATCCTTAACTCTTTTTATAGAATACCTTCTCACCATCACAATCACAATAGGCATTTTTTAAAAGCGAAAGCTATATTAAAACTCTTTGAATATGCAAATAGATAGCTTCCACACATAAAGGTGAAAGCATCTTTTGAACATATTTAAAGCAAATTTAAATATAATAATAGAAGAGTTAGAAAAATATTGATACAATAATAATTTAAATAATTCTTTTTAACAAAAATATATTAAAATTTACAAATTAATATTAATAACTAAATAATTTATATAAAATCCCATTTTAGTAATAAACAATTACTTAGTTTATAATTGATTTATGCAAAATCTTAATGCATATCAATTCAATGTAGCTCAAATAATTGAAATAAACTATTATTAACCCACCCATTCATTTATGCAAAATCTTAATGTATATCAATTCAATATAACTCAAATAATTGAGATAAGCTATTATTATCCCACCCACTCAATTAGGGTCATTCCTTTGCCCCTCTTGTGACATTTATTTTTCCAAGTAAATATTAACGTATAAAATCTTCCAATTTTTTTGAAAATCCATTTGATGATGACATGATCAGATGATAGCTATTCTATCCCGCCTTTACATTTAAAGCCTTTTTGTATTTTTCCGCTATTGCGTTATCCCTCTCCCTCTCCCTGAACTGAAATGAGCTCACTAGTTTGCAATCCCATAAACATTGCCCTAGAATAAATCCTGGTTTGCCATGGGATAAACATTTCGGTAACTGTTAACCCGGAAATTTTTGCCGCAGAAATTATTTACAGGCGTTCACAGTCAAAACAGATGTCAGAGTCCTTCCCCAAGGCTGTTCTTACGCTGAATTATTTACAGGTGCTCACAGTCAAAACAGATGTCAGATTCCTTCCCCAAGGCTGTTCTTACGCTGTATTAATGGCCGAATGGCCTTCGTAATATCAATTCAATGTAGCTCAAATAATTGAGATAAGCTATTATTATCCCACCACTCATTTAGGTTCATTCCCTTGCCCCCTCTTGTGACATTTATTTTTCCAAGTAAATATTAACCTATAAAATATTCCAAATTCTTTGAAAATCCATTTTACTCAAATACAAATATATTCACACAAATTCTTTGAAAATCCATTTTACTCAAATTCTTGTGATAAGCTTTAGTTTTGATTTCATGTCCACACAATTTTCCACTCTGATCATAAATCACCATAACCCGCTCAAATCTGGAGAGCCACTGTACTGAAATCGCAACCATGGAGACGAGAGCTCACGTTCTTGTATTCCCATTTCCAGCACAGGGCCACATGATTCCTCTGCTCGACCTCACCCACACTCTCGCCTCCCATGGCCTCTCTGCAACGGTGCTCACAACTCCTCAAAACCAATCCCTATTGAATCCTCTTTTGCAGAGAGCTTCATCAGAGGGCCTTCAGATTCAACCTCTTATCATTCCCCTCCCTCCCACTGAAGGCCTCCCCCCGGGATGTGAAAACGTGGGGAACCTCCACGTTGCAACTCCTCAGCTCATCACACTCTTCATGTATTCATTGAGGCAGCTCGCTCTACCATTAGAACATTGGTTCCAACAACAGAAAACTAGCTCAGATGGGTTTGGTCCTCCTGTTTGCATAATCAGCGATTTCTTTTTGGGATGGACTCACGACACAGCTGCCAAGCTCGGGATACCCAGGATAGTATTCCATCCCTCTGGTGCTTTTGTTGTTTCTCTCAGCTATTCTTTCTGGAAACACATGCCCCAATTAATGGGTTCTGAAGACGAAACAGTCCATTTCCCCGAAGTTCCTCATCTTGCTAATTTTTCTAAACGTCAAATCTCCTCTTTTGCACAAATTTACAAGAGATCGGATCCTGTATGTGAATTCATCAGATATACCATGAATTTGAATGCGAAAAGCTGGGGTACTCTTATCAACACTTTCTATGATCTAGAATCTCTTTATATCGATCATCTGCACAGGGTTGTTTCCGGCAGCCCTGTTTGGTCTGTGGGTCCTCTGCTTCCTCCTGCTTTGTTCGAGACGAAGCAGAGAAGAACCATGATTGAAAGAGGGAAACCCACTTCAATCGATAACTCGGTATGTCTTCAATGGCTTGACTCTCGGAAGGAGAAGTCTGTTATTTATATTTGCTTTGGCAGCCAGGCCTGCCTTTCAAATAAACAAATTGAGGAGATGGCAGCAGGGCTGGAGGCAAGTGAAGAGTCCTTCATATGGATCATCAGGGATCCACCTAGTACTATGCCTGCTGATGAGTATGGTGTGCTTCCCCTGGGTTTTGAAGAGAGAATGGAGGGAAGAGGTCTGATAATTAGAGGTTGGGCACCTCAGCTCTTGATCCTCTCACACCCTTCTGTTGGGGGGTTTCTCACCCACTGTGGGTGGAATTCTACACTGGAGAGCATCACACTGGGAGTGCCATTGATAACATGGCCCATGGGTGCAGATCAATACTATACTGCTAGGTTATTGGTGGAATATCTCAAGGTTGGAGTCAGATTTTGTGATGGTGCCACCACGGTTCCCAACAGAGATGATTTGAAAATTGCAGTTAAACGACTTTTGGCAAGAGAAGGAGAAGAAATGAAAAGAGCAGAGGAGTTAAGGAAGGCGGCGAGAATGGCAGTGCAAGAAGGTGGAACCTCTTACAGGAACATGGAAGCCTGTGTGAGTGAGATCAAGAAGTTGATCGTGCAGCCTAGTTAGTCTCTTCGTAACCAGTTCAATTGCAAGGTACGATTACTCTTGCTAATGTTCCTTACGAGGAATAAGACTATTAGTATCTGCCACTTGTAGTTGTGTGTTTCCCTGTTCTTTGATTCCTCTGAAATCGGGTTCAGAGTTCCTATTTGGAACATCTTGTTGCTGTAAACTTGTCCTCCTTTTTTCTCTTGGGTGTTTCCCTGTTCTTTGATTCCTCTGAAATTGGGCTCAGTGTTGCTATTTGGAACATCTTGTTGCTGTAAACATGTTGTTGCTGTAAACTTGTCCTCCTTGTTCTCTTGGGAATAAGATCACAAAAGCTTATAAGTTTACAGAAACATTGTGATCTCTCCTGCTATACCCATCCGGCCATCCAATCTGCTATGCACCACAATATCTTTATTTTAACTGTCATTAGAATATTAGAATTTAAGGTTAGAGCTATAGTATCAGCCGGAAGGTAGGTTTTCGTGTGATTGGTTTAAGGTTAGAGTTATATATATAGTATCAATTGGTTTGCGTGATAAGGTTAGAGTTATATAGTATCAATTGGTTTGAGGTTAGAATTATGGTATCAATTGGTTGGTTTCATAAAGTGAGAATATTTGAGTGAAGCGGTTATTCACCACTATATACAATGACGGAGTTTAATTTATAGAGTATATGGTTTTTTTACTGGGGATATAGAGTAAATGGTTTTTTAAAATTTGGTTATGCAATTTCAGGTAAGATTGTGATTTTTTATTATTTAAAATACATTTTTGAATGCATAAATAGATTCAACATCCTGAAAAACCCTACAAATTAAACAACTTTAGCTTAAATTTTTAAAAATCTCTAATAGATTTTGGTTAAAATTTCCTATTTTAACTATGGTTAACTATGATATGACCAAAAACACTTAACAATGATTACTAATAATATGACCAGGCCCTTCATTGCAACTACAAATTAAACAACTTTATCTCAAGTTTTAAAAATCTCTACTAGATTTTATTTAAAATTTATTTTTTTAAATATAGTTAACTATCATATGACCACAAAAACTTAACAATGGTTACTAATCATATGACAAAACACTTTATTAATCATATGCTTAATATTTTGACAAAATTCAAAATCACATCCATTGTGAAATCTTATTATTATTTTTATTTTTAACAAAATTCAAAATCACATTCACGGTAAAATCTTAATATTGTATTAATCTATCCATGTTCTACTTCAATATTAATGACTTATTTTCCAAAGATTTCATCTCACTTTTCCTTCTATCTACTGTAACTATACAAACAAAACAATAAGTTAACATGCAATGAACAAAACGATACAAATGTAGAGTTAATTGATTCCAAAATATTCAAATATTCAATATACGTTTACGTTTACTGACTATAACAGTACACACAAACCAATAAATTAACATGCAGTTAAATTTTAGTCTAAATCAAAATTAAAATTCCAAACGATAACAAAATGATAGAAAGATGGAGTTGATTGTTTTCAAAATATTCAATGTATGTTTACAGAAATTATGAGAAAGCAAGTTTAATCCAAAGAAAAACTCCATTAAATTCAAGAGCTTTTGTAAATTTTTTATACATCAAGTTGAATTTTTTTGAATCGATAAGCTCAAAACACATTAAATATTGGTCTCGTCCGTAAGTGCAGAGACAATCATGATCTAAATTTAAATTTTAAGTGTCTCTGATTTTTCAAAAATTTAATTTTCTTTTTTCTTTTTCATTTTTCAAATGTGAATTTATTTCATAATCAATATAATAGAAAATTTTGGTTTATTTATTTTAATTTTAGGATATATTTTTCGCCATTTCTAATCTAAATTTGTCACAAAATTTATTTGAGATATTTTTCTAATCTAGTAACTTTATATAATTAATGAACTGAGTTTTTTAAAATACTAAATTCATATATATAGTCAAAAACCTATTATAAATTTAATATTTCAATTTCTATTTTTATTTGGAGATGAGTTTTTGATATTTGAAAATTTTAGATATTATTATGTTATATTTTTCATAAAAAAAATTGTGTTAGCTAAGATTTTACAAACATATATATTACTAACATTACTTTTTTATGACAGATATCAATGTCACAGACATAAAAGAAATAAAAAAGTCTGCCAATATACAGATTAGCAACTTTCTAAGAAATAATAGTATAAAGATAGAAAAAAAAACAAAAATAATGGTCAAAGAAGTATGGATAGTAATATTTCACAGATATGTGCAATATTGGATCCATTTGTTTAGAACTGGGAAATCAGGCTCACTTGATAATGTCATAGAGTAAACCGGCTCGCCTGAAAGTTGTCCCCAGGCTCGCTTGCAGAAGTCGGATATTTAGGGCAATGGATAAGAAAAAGAGGCCACATGTTTGGAATCAATGAAGTGAAGAACCGTGATGGATCCCAAAGGTGCTTCCAATCCAACCTTGGATAAATTATCAGCGTGAATATTATGCTCCCTATAAATATGATTCATCGAAAAATCCTAAAATTTGGAAAGAATATATTGGGTACGATCAATCCATCCATTTAAGTGTTGTCCCTGCAGTTTAGACTTGCCAGAAATGCCATCAATAATGAGGTTGGAATAACCATATACATGAATACATGGTATTTCAAGATGGTATGCCACCATGATCCCGCTCCATAATGCCATGAGCTCAGCCTTGTTGTTTGTCCCTTGTCCTCCGTTCCAGAAAATATGATACTGCTCCAAAGCAGATAGTTTAATCCATGCCCCACACCCACATATACCTCCATTCTAAGCTCCATCAAAGTAAATGGCAGGAAGAAACATTTTGTGTGGTCGCCCCCGAACATAGAGGTCAACAATATCAGTTTTCGGTATCGATAAATCCCCCAACCAACGCAGAATGTTCGAGTGGATCCTTGTGATATCAAAAGGGACTTCTTGAAAGATCATCAGGTTTCGAGCACCCCATAGTTCCCACACAACATAAAATGGAAATATTTGAATGAACATTTTGTGGTTGCCTAGTACTGAAAAGTCTACTCGCAGTCAATTGGTCTCCAGTATGGATCATCCGAAAGTGGAGTAAATAACCTCCATACCATTTGTGCCGAATTGCATTCGATATATAGGTGACTAACATATTCATCATTTTTATGGCAAAATGAACATCTCCCAGGTCCCTAGATGCCGCATTTTTTGAGAACCTCCCATGTGAGGATCTTCCCACGCCGAAGGAGCTAAGAAAATAGCAAAATTTTATGCGGGATCTTCCACCGCCACACCGAATAGAGACAGGAAATGGTTTGATCATCAATCAATTCAGCTTTGATTTGTAGATATAATTTGTGAACTAAAATGCCATTCTCCTGAGTAGTGCCATCCCATGTAATCCGATCAGCGTCTATGTTGTATGATAAACCTGCAAGCTGTATTTATCCAATAAATCTCTTCCATTTCTCTAAGTCCAAGTTCTGTAAGCCAATTGAAGATGCGTATTTCCAAATGAGAAATGATATCAAAGAAAAAATAAACAGCTTGATTGAGCCGGTGTAGAAACGAGAACTGAGAAGATTCTGACACTTCGTAATTGTCTCTGCCCTTATACACATAAATTTTGGACGGTGAATCTAAGTGACACAATCAGAAATCCATGGATGCCCTCTTGTAACAAAAGAAATTTCATGTTATTAGTCAACAAATTCCATGTTCTTAGTCATACCACCGTGGGATTCCAAAGCCCAGCTCCCAGCTCGTCAAAATGAGAATGAACCATGGCGGTGAAAGGAAAAAAGGGTAGTCCATTGCGCTAATGGTGTTGGAGCGATTCACACCATTGATCAAAGCAAAAGATTGTATGTTGCATGCAATTGTCTAAGTTTCAACGAGCCTGAAATATGATGTTTCATAAAACCTCACCATGTGCCTCGATCTACCATAAGTCGTGCCACCATAAATACTCTCCACCACGCCCATGGTCGAGCCACTAGTAAGTACCACCTCACCATCTTTCTACAAAATAATAAATGGTATGGGATTGATTATTATTAATCATAGTGTTCATGCTTTTTCTTTCTTCCAAATTATTTGATCGGAGTGGAATCGTAATAATGAAATTCAAAATAATAACAAGAAAAAATACCATTTGGTGTAAGGCGCTAATTATAAATAAAATCTTCAAAATACAAGAACATTTCTTTAAAAAACAATTTACATTTTCAATTAAATCGAAAAAAAAGAAATCGGTTGAAAAAATTCTCTATGAGAGTTGTGAGGGTTCAATGCCAATATACTTATGTCCTGAAAAGGAAAAAATTAATGAAAACTCTCGTGAAAGGAATCTCTATACATTTTTGGTGGTTTAAGGCCCAAGAGCTCTAGAGACTAGTCAACGCCTTGAATGTTCCCGAACTCGCCTTTCCTGCCTTGTGATAGAGATAAGTCTTTGCAGTTGGATGGTTTGGTGAGATGGACATTGGTTTAAAGTTACACATTCGTATATAAGTCATTATGGATTTTTGTTTCCCTGGTGGTATATGAGCTTACATTAAATCCATTTAGCAACTATAATGATTTGTATAATATATACTATACGTAAAGTGAAATTATAGTTTATAATATATATGCTTTTGTTTATGTTTTAATATGTAATAATTTTATATAAAATATAGTTTATAATTAAATATAATGTACAATAATAGTAATAATATATGGCAAGTTGAAAAGAAATGCTAAATTTCAATAATTTATAAATATAATTCTATTTTCTTTAACTTCACGCATATCTATGTGTGATCTTCGATTCTCAATTAAATTGTACATTCTTCTTATGAAAAATCTGGTGGTCTTTCCACTTTATTTTAAAATCATTTTAGAACATGATCGTTTAAAATCTTATTAGATGCATCATAACAGGGATATTCAATGATGTAATGAATTATAATGAAATTATTAAATTGGAAATTATTGTTTTTGTTGTTGTATTTGTCCATGAATATCTCTAAAATTAGTAGAATATGTTCTATTGAAAAGTTGTTGGTCAATCCTGTCTGAAGTTTTCCCATTGTGAAATAAGGCATCGTTAATTGGAAAAGGAAGATTATTGACGTGTGTAGTTTTGCTAGTGACTTTGTTTCAAGGGAAAAAGCAACAACCAATTCACTTATTGACAAGTATTATGGTAAAAACATATGTGTTGGTGGTAAAAACATATGTGTTATGTGGCTCTCGACCCAAAAACTAATTCAAGATAGTACGCAAATCCAGAGTAGTGTCTTGAAAGTCATAAAAACTATTTCAACTATTTCTATTTCAAGATAGGACGCAAATCCATAGTAGTGTCTTGAAATTCATAAAAAATATTCCAACTATTTCTATTTCAATTGGGTTAGCATTGTTGTTTATTAGTATTTGTTAATTACACACTATCTCACTAAAGAAATAGTGCAAAATAAGAAGCCAAAATAATTAACTAACATTATGTTTTCCCAAAAAACATTATCTTTGTGGACACTCCATTCACATAAGGATTATGATATGATATGTTGGAATGTAATGAGCTAGATCTCATAACCACCAAACAAAGTACCACATTTTTTTATCATCCACAGGAATTTACATACCTTCCCATCCAAGTTATCAAAGTCACACCAAGAAGGTCGGTCAAGCAAGGACAATTTCATCAGCGCATAAGAGGAGACGAGAGTATAAAAGTCGAAGTCCAAATTGCCAAAGAAATCCCACACTCGTTGTCATTCACTATGATTCACACACTAACCCACTTAACAAGTCCTGCAAACTAGGAAGGCCAAACAACTCAACAAGTCCTCCAAACGAGGAACACCATAGAAACACATTCATCCAATCAACATGATGTTAGTATGTTAATAGTTCCTAATTCCTAAACATTTAAGCACCACATTGTTAATTATTTATTGTTATTCACACTTACTGTTATTCACACACCCAGTCAAAAAGTCCCAACAAAGGAGGAAGACCAACCAAGCTCACATATTCATCTCCAAGTGATACATGCAACAATTGATAATAGTTGTTAACAATATGTGGCAAACATAACGTTAGTTAGTTAGTTTGGCTTCCTATTTTGCAATCTCCAATTAGTTTTTGGGTCGAGTATTACCTAACATATATGTTTTTACCATAATACTTGTGAGTGACTGGTATTCAAATAAATAAGATTTAAATTAGGATTTAGCATTTATATCATGTTTATTACCAGCTCCAAATAGATATTGCCTAATTAAATTTAGTATATTTACATCCTCTATAGTAACATCTACCAATACTAACATAATTTTTGGTTGATACATAGTTACATAGACGAGGCTTTTGAAGTTTATGTCATCTGTAGTAGACGCTGCCATTATGCTCTGGGTGGCAGGGGAAATGGAAGTTTACATCTCAATAAATGCCAGGATCACTTATCACTTATTTTCTGGTTTAATGGTGGGAAAGGTGAGTCAACATGAAAGTAGAGTATTGAAGGAGGAATGTTATGCATTAATTTCAAAAGTTATACAGATATATCAATATTGTGATTGAGTGCTATTGTTTAATTTTAAAAATGCAGGTATCATTGCAATGTTGTTATAATTTAAAAAATGTAGGTAACGTTGCAATATTGTTATCAATTGTTGCATGTATAGCTTCAAAAGGCCATATAGATTCATTTCCTTAGATTCATTTTTCATTATTTACATTCTTAATATAATAATGATTATATTTTATTTTACCATTTCAAAATGAACTTTCAAATTATATATCTATAAATTTGTTTTTTATTTTAACAATGTAAATATAGTGTTTTTTTAAAGAAATTATAATTAAAAAATTAATACTCTAAATTTAAATTAGGGTTAATGGTAATTTTATAATACATTGTTTTCTAATATATTTAGTTATATTATTAATTTCTCTAGATTTAAATATGATTGGTTTATCTAATAACATAAAAAAATCTTTAATAGTTTAATCTAACATTATTATATTTATACTACTCTTTTTTAAGTGAATTTGATTGAAATTTAATACATTGTTGAGAAGCTTTTTAACATAACAATAATTTAAATGCTTTAAATTATTGTATTTCTAGATTTGTATTTATTTATATATTCTAAAAATACAAATTAAATATTGAAAAATTTTAATCTCAAATAAAACAATCTCTTGAATTTTTAGTAAAAATGAAAATATAAAATAATTAAACGATATATTTTATCAGTTAACTATTTCATATTTATATATTAATTTTTTTATTATAACTATATTTAAATAACTAAAAATACTAGTAAATAATACATTAAAATTATATATTTAAAAACATATATATATATATATATATATATATATATTAAAATTTTAATTTTTTTATATAGTTCTTTTTGTATTTTAAAGTTTAAATATAATAATATTTATAAATTTTAATATATAATTTTATATATTTTTAAAGGTTATGTAAAATTGATTTTCTTTCATGTTTATGAAATTTAATATTGAATTATGCATATGAACTTTTCAAGTTGTTACAGTGAATTTTTTAAGATAATGGTTTAACAATTACATATCAAATTGTTAAATGATATTTGTTTTAGTAAATTTTCTATCAATGTTATATCTTTATAGTAATTCACCAATATATAAATTTAGATGGATTATATTTAAATATGGTAACAAATAAAATAAAATGTAATTAAAATAATAAACATATGGA